>JABUQX010006021.1:0-34235 GCA_015478945.1 Trachelipus rathkii
ATATATATATATATATATATCTATATATATCTATATATATATTATATATATATATATATATATATATATTATATATTGTCAGCGAAATGTGTTTGCGTAAACCATTGAAGAATCTTAAGTAAGAATAATAAAACGTAGCATGACCCCATACATTAAGTAATTAAGTTTTTTCTCTTTTGCCCTTATGATAGACATTCTTTAAGGACGTTTTTGGCGAGTAGATTAAGATCAAGGTTTGAACAAATCTTCCACGGATGATTTTTACTTATCCACTACATTTTTTATGGCTGTCTTTTAAAGTACTTCGACATAGGACGCCCAGTGTTATGGAATGAAGCTTACGCTTTTACCGATATGCCATATTCTCGATCGGATGAAGATCCATGGCTAATTGCAGGCCATTAATTAAAATTTCTGTAGTATTATTGTCACAAAATTTTGTATACAGTTTGACCCGTGTGGCATGGTGGCACCATCATGCATGGAACGTTTTTCTCATGGATTGTGATTGCTTGGAAGTTTTTCCTGGAAGGCGACTTGATACATGGCCGTGCACTATTCATGGCATGTTTTTATGAACGAAGTAATAGGGTTCGTGTGGCCACCTTGTGAGCTATCCGGAAACAACCCAAAATCATGCACACAGGGAGGGTGTTTTCATAGTTTTGCGTAGTGTATGTATGTCTAATCCTAATTTGAGCTTATGCGGGCCTGAATTTATTGGGACACGTACGATGAAGTCTAGATATGTCACTCACTTACTTGAATCAGAAATACTTGTTCTCCAGTCAGAGTTCAACGTTAATGTAAGATATTCTTTTTGTACGTAAAAATCGACTCGTTTTCGCAAAGTAATTGAGGGGTTTCTTTGCAGAGCATGGTGGGTACGGTAATTCGAACTATAGTTGTTTTGATAGTCTGTCTCTGTATAATGGCGTTCGTTCACGGAAGACATCACGATAATTGCAAATGATTCTCATATATTATCGTGTCTTTTTATTTCTTGTTACAGATTTTCAGAGCTACAGAGCTTGTATGCTCTTCATAAGCACATCTTTACGTAAACAGGTTTTCTAGGCCTGTCAGGTCGTTTTTTTTTACAGGGCTTGGGTTTTGCGTGCGGCCATACTTGGTTCTATAGCCGTAAGAATCCAAATGTAACTGAACTTTTCGAAATATTTAATAGCTATTTCACGTCGGGATTTACCACATTTATGTAAAGCAAATAAATAAGCGCCTCTCTATCACTGTCTTTCCGAATTGTTTATTCGATCACATCTGTAAACTTGCCTAATATTCTACACCACTACACTGTAGAAATCGAATACAAAAATGAATAAATGCACAAATTTCACGAAAATCACGGGGTTTTTATAGCATCAAACGCTACTTGAACTCTGGCCAGCCGACTCGCATTCATCCATCTTATCAGTTTCGTATCATAGAGAGTTCACCAGATGTCGCTAGAGAGATAAGGGCGGTAGCTAGTATCGTGTCTGATAAATCATCAGAAATAATGCAAATATTCAGAGGTGGTCCCGTAAATTCTTTTCGGCGGGGCCACTATATAAGTAATGGTATATATGATATATATATATACTATAGTATTATTAATATTATATTATATTTATATATATAATATTTATCGTATTAATAGTATTGATACTTGAATGATATTAATATATCCGATATATATATGAGTATAGCACTATATATAGTATAATATATATAATAACGTATATATATATACATATATATATTATATATATAATATATATATATATATATATAATATATATATATATATATTATATGATATAATATTATATATATATATATAGTATATAGAGATTATATATAGTATAATATATAATATATATCATATATTTAATATATATATATATAATATTATATAATATAATATATATATAGTAGATATACTATTATATATATATATAATATGAAATATTATATATTATATATCAATATATATTATTTAATTGAGTATATATTTCTATATATTTATTTATTTTTCTTATATTATAAATATTATATAGATATATAATGGTTTTGGAGCTCAATTAGCAAAGAAGCAGAAACGTTTTGGTTTGGGAAATAATTTACTTAATTAGAACAATCTCTCTTATCTCTTTTATTTACCTAGACTAGTCTTATTTCAATCGGAATGCGGGGAATATACAATTTAAAGAAGTATACTCCTTTACCAATTAATCAGTGTACATGTGGGACTGTCCTAACTTATAAACTACTAATGAGATTTCAAAGACTCTGTCATCATTATTGGGTAATATCTCTTCGTCACATATTAAAAATTCGATCGATTTCGTGGATAAAGTTAGGCGCATTGACTTTATTAGTTTATATGTTGTTTCTTTGTTTACGAAAGTACCTGTAAAATTAACCTTAGAATGGCTAAAAGAATATTTGGAGTCTTATAATTTTCATCTTCTAGTAAATGTTGATGTATTTATACAACTGATACAGTTATGTATTTCCTATGCTTATTTTTCATTTAAAGGAGATTTTTATTTGCAACTTCAGGATAAGTATGGGTTCACCAATTTTACCAATTCTAAGCAACTTTTTTATGGAGTTGTTTGACGTTAGATTTTTGCCAAATATTTTAAATACGGAATGTTTTTGAGCTAGATTCGTGGATGATGTTTTTGCCTTTTTGTCAGACCATTTTGCCTCAGATGGGATACTTTTACAACTTAATAACTGTCACCCAGATATAAAATTTACTTTCGAGAGAAAGGATGAAAGAAAACTACCATTTCTTTTTATTTTATTAATTCGAAGTTGCAACAATCGATTAACTTTTGACCTTAATGTAAAAAAGACACGCACGGACATTTATATAAACTGGCTGTCCTCTCATGACACACATGTAAAATTTGGCATAGTTGAGGGTTTCTTTCTGAGAGCTTTCAGAATCTGCACCACTGCTATATTGATCAAGAAATTGATCATATAAAGAGTGTCTTCAAAGGTCTGGGCTATCCTAGATCTCTTCATATCTAAAACAATGACAGCTGCAAAGAGAAAGTTCATATAACTCCTACAATTATTCTGTGAGACCGCTCTGAAAAAGAAAAAAATTTATAGAATCCACGAAAAACTACGAAGGAATCAGACAAAATGGAATCAAAAGAACAAGGCTGCTGCGACCACTCTCAAACACGTACAAGAAGAATATTCATTCTGTAAAACTAGAATATAAATGAAAAGAAAATGTATATCAAGGGTGTCCTACAAAGACATTCCATGTAGGGATTATCCCTCTGTATACTTGGGGAACTAATGAAATATTTTCAAGAAGAATCATCACTCTGCATGCTATATTTATATAGACAGAGATTTGGAGCTATGATCATTAGCATAAACCGGTAGAGTTGGATCATGAGAATAGACCTTCCCACAATGACTTTGTTATACTCTGATTCAGATAGTAACAGGAGATACAGTTGATAGAGGCCTTCTTTATCAAAAATGTATGTAATTTTTTAATAGTCTTCGGAGCAATCTCATTGATGATTTTACCAATATTTTTACGTTGTTAAAATTATTCTAAACTTTCTAAATTTGCCAGAAATTTAATATACAATAACTTGAACCTTCTTTATGTATAATACACCAACTATTATTATTATTTAATTATATTTCATTTGTTATTATAATTGATTATTATTATTTATTATTATTTATTTATATTATTATTATTAAATTATTATTATTATTATATTATTATTATTATTATAATATTATTTATTATTATTAATATTATTATGTATTATTATTAATTATTATTTATAATTATTGATTATTAACTATTATATTACTTGATCATTGGGGCGGCGTCAGGGGGAAGCTGGGGGCTGGGGGGGGGCTGGGGAGCAGCTTCCTCCCTGAGAAGTGTGCCTCTATTCTGACAAAAGCAACAAGCACTCTTTCTTGAAAATAATAAGTTCGGTCAGAGGGTCTGGCTCTTTAATATAATAAGTACCTTTCAGCTAAATATAAAGAGGTTCATGGCGGTTTGTAAAGGGCATAACAAGACATAGAGTGGCACAACTGCCTGTTAAGCTACAAGATTGTTCCTAAAGGACGTGCCGGTAGACATCCAATTAACCAGCATCTCCTAAGAGAAAATCAGAGAAGAAAATAAGAAAAAAATATTATCTTAATAATTCATGTGTGACATTTTTTGGTACGCACGGGGTAGGCATTCATGATGAGGAGTGCTGCAAGATTTGTGCCGCTTACGAATAGATGCCGGAGTCATCAGTCATGAAAACACATTCTTGAAAAAGTTGAAGAAACATGCCAGCATACCAAATCAGTATCAGATTTAGAATGAGATCATTGTCTCTATTGGCACTACTATAAAGGTAAAGGCATCGTTAATTTATATGGGGTAATAAGGAAGCGTGTGCGTATAGATTACTAGCAGATGAAACCCGTGATATTTCCTGACAAAGAAACATTAAATCCATAGGGTTGCGCTCCATTTCGACAAAGAGTCCAATGACCTTCAAAGAGGAAATTTTTAATTGGCCATTGTAGGACCTGAAAAGCGAACTTGAACGCAAAAACCATTTGCGAAAGCCATTGACGGAGTTTTGCTCAGCGAGCCGAAGAACTCGATGCCGAGAATGCGTGGCTTGGAGTTTCGATGGCTGTTATACTGATAATAGTGGCAAAGAAGGAGGTGTCCCAGCAATATTGCATTCAAAAAAAAAGCATTCATTTATTTCATTGCTCTTGAAAACATGCTAGTAGATAATGATTTGAACACAATACCAGAAATGTGCCCATAATACTGTGGGAACTATAAAGGACATTATTACGTTTGTTCGCGAGTCGGTCTTGAGACGAAAATTAATGCCAAACATCGCCAAGCCTAGCAGACCAGATGTGTCTTTAACAAACAATCATAATTAATGGCCAAGTTGCGAAATAAGATCAATGTCAACTTTAATATTGTAACTCTCTAAATATCAAAGATTGATGAATAGTGCACTAAAGAAAATCCGCTGCGCTACGATGTCCCACATTCTCAGCAAATCCTCAAACACTGCCATCAGGTATGAGTTTTAATATCATAACTTTTTGAAATGTAGCAAAATCATGGTTAGAAGAATGACATTCCAAGAGCTACGAAACAAGATCATGGTTTTAAACATTTTAAATTTATAAATATTAATATATATATATAATAATATGTATAATACTATAGATATATATATATTAAATAGATAAAAATAATTAAGTAAAAAATAAATATTTATATATATATTATATATGTATGATATATATATATATATTAATACTATAGTATATATATATATATAGTATATTATATAATATATATATATTGATATATATAAGATATAATTACTATATACGTATAGATTATATATATATAAATATGCAAATAACGTTAAAGTAATAATCAAATTCTTACAATAATATAAAATTCGCAAAAAAAATTTTTATTGCTTTTCAGCTACGTTCGATCTGAAATATTGGAGAGAGAATCCATATCAACCACCTAGCTAAAAAATGCCAGTTATTAAATAATTTGTTAGACTTGTGCTATGCTATGGTTTTTTATCGGGTTTATTGAAACCATTTGTTTTTGTATGTGAGAATTTAAACCATGAGTTTATACTAAGGGTTTAAAACGCAAATGGGTCTTAAACCATCCACTCCTGGCTATGATATATGTCGCGAAGTACTTTGAATTTGTTAGAAGCCAGTTGCAATTAGCTCTCACTCAAGTTCAACGACTTTGAATATCTGTAAAACTATATGTCTTGCCGCTTGCCAGGTCACCTTCAACACAACCTGTGGGAAATGGTAGAACCATCGAAAAGATGAGGGAAAATATCACCAAGGATGTTGTAGGCAGCAGACGACCGCAGCAATCTCATCCACAACCAAATCCTAACACGGAAGTTCTGGAGAAAATCCTTAATAATTCCCAGATAGGATTCTATAACCTCTTCTTTAGTGAAATTTGACGGTTTCTGCCTGAAATACACCTGCCTATGAACATTTAATATTACATCTTACACATCTTTCCACATGCTACTCCACTATAAATCGTAGTGAGTTAAAGGATAAAATACAGTACTTCATTTTATAGTTTCTTAGATAGCCTCTTAGAAAGGCGATAGAAGAAGAGCATAGAGCATACTTTTAGGCACAAAATCTTGAAAAGGAAGCACATTTGATAGTGAAGAACAAATGATGTTGCTGTTGTCTCCTGCAAGTCTTAAGGAAGACTGAACTATTTGACTTCGTCGTCGAATGAATAGGCTTATGATAAATACTACTCGCCTAGCATTGCACGCACGCAGTCACAGTTAGAGGCGCTCTTTCAGAACTGTCGAAAGGATCAAGTACTGTTGGCTGAAGAAGTACTTTATCGTGAAGAGACAGGTTTAGAACATGCTTTGCTATTATGAGGACGTACACGAAGGTTAAAATGTGTGTTTTAAAATATGAGGCTTATTTATTGAACAGTAAAAGTTGAATAAATTTGCGTGTGAACCAAGGAGAATTACATTTTTAATTAATATCAATTTTGCAACTCCTATATTGTGAATTCTCCATCATTGCATATTGTAATTTGATATTCATATTGTTTTAATAAATGAATTATTATTTAAATATTAATTCAGGTTTAATTTATAAATATCAAATTTTCTTCCTATGTGGCTTCTTTGGTGCTTATATATATATATATCATATATATATCGAAATAGTATATAGTATATATATATATTATATCAATTAGTTATATATATGATATATATTATAGTATATATTATATATAGTATATATATATATTATATATATTTTATATTATATTATATATATAAATTATAATATATATATTATATAATAATATATACTATATATAGTATAAGTAGTAAGCTCTATAAAATTTTAAGCCGCCCCCCCCCCCCGAAAGCTGTGACGCCCATTATTTATTATTATTCATTATTATTATTAATTATTATTATTCATTATTATTAATTAATTATTAACTTATTATTTATTTATTATTATGTATTATTATTATTATTATTATTATTTATTATTATTATATCATTGATTATTATTATTATTAGTAGTAGTAGTAGTAGTATGAGTAGTATTCTTAGAATAACTTTGAAGAAGTAGTAGTAGTTGGGTATCAGGTTCGTCGACAAACTCTGTCCAAAAAGTCCTCGTACACCCCATTAGGGAGTGTTAGAGACATCGACTCACTATCAATTTGGGTATACCGTTCCCTACGAATCGAGTTACTGCCGTGCACGTCTCCGCGAAGGGGGGTGCTTTGCTGCCCAAAGTAGGAAATGCCTGTAAAGGCTGAAACATTGGGAGATGTGCATAGAGGAGATAGGAGTTAAGTGGGCTTCGGTATCCCGGAGTTCAAGATCGGTAGCCCGCACCGTGCTGGAGCCAGTAGCGGTGCCAGATTAGTAAATATTGCTAATAATATACAAAATTGGGTGCGCACCTCATATAATGATTATGCGAACCGTAAGATGCTCGAATATGGGGGTTTCATTCTCGGCATTTTAGGGTCGTCTATTTTAGGACCCCTCCCAGAAGGAGGTTTTTCCAAGTAAAAGCACAGTACGTGGCATATAATAATGGAGAGTGTTACACGAGCTCGACCCCATCAAATTTTGTATACCTCTTTCCTATGAATTAACCTCGTAGTAGACGAGGTTTACGTTCGGTGCGCCCCCCGGAGTTGTGAAGCCCCTAAAATAAGGAAATGCCCGTAGAAGAGTGGAAATTCTGGGATGGTATTAGAGGAGGAGGAGGTAGGATTCGGGATCCGGATTCGGACTTCGGCTCGGCATCACGCGTTCTAGGCTCGCGTGCTAGGCTTAGTAAATAGTTTGTATAATATACACATATATATGGTATATATTATGTTATTGAACCCGCTAAGATCACCCCGAATATGAGCGGTTATAATTTCGCTAAGGGTGTGCTGGGACCCCCCGAGGGTATCCCCAAAATAGGAAATGAACTCAAAGCAAAGAGAAAGTGGAAAAGGAGTCAGGGATGCGGAAGTCGAGTCAGACAAAGAAGGAGTCCGAGAAGAGTTGAGTCAGAAGAGTAGGGTGAGTGTCGAAGCTCGGTAGGACTGGGGCACCGATGATGGAGCCGGGTGCAGTGCTATTAATAATATTACGTTTAGGCCACCGTGATCTGGTATGCAAAACATATAGTGGTTTCATATTTGTCATATATGAGGGTTACTGAAGCTCTTCGGGAAAGGGCTATGTCCTGGTGGACCGAGCCCACGATGGGCGTTGCCCGAGAAAATGCACAAACAGAAGAAGCATGGATATGGTAAGGAGGAAGGTAGGAAGGCAGGAAGGGAGGATAGGAGGAAGGAGAGTGCAAGGAAAAGTGAGGAAGGGAAGGAAGGAGGAAAGGAAGAGCAAGGAGGAAAGGCGATGGAAGAGGCAGGAAGGAGGAAGAGAGGCAAGGAGGAAGGAGGAAGGGTGCATCTTACAAAGAATCCGTTTTCTATTTCAAAATCTCGTTGTTCTTTTGTATTAACGTAAGACTAAAATATAGTTGTTTTGCCAATTTTATTTATGTTTCATTTTCATTCATTCTTTGGCTACTTTCCAATAAATCTTTTTTTTTAAACTTTATTTTCAAAATTTTTATATATTTATTTATTCTTTAAATCTATAATATGACTGCTTCTATTGTCATTCGCTCTTATCATTTTGTTTTACTTAAATTTTATTCCTTTTATGTTTAAACGTAATAAATTTGCATTTTTACACACCCAAGAGCAGTAAAGACAGCTTCCAATGGAGCAGGAGAGGGGGAAATGTATGAGGCTTCTCAAGTAAATCATAAATATCGAAAGAACAGCAACAATAGCGAGAATCAACACACCACATGAAGGAAAAGGACAATGTGCAGGTCTATAAAGGTCGCTACGAACCCTAAATGCTAAACCACCCCACTCCCAGCCGGATTAATCACTCAGAGATGGCTCAATTCGTTTCTGACCCCTACCAACATTCGAAGAAAAAAGTGGTTAAAAGCTATCATCATATTTTATTAATGGTTCGCATTCACAAGTGTATGCTATCTCCAACACCTATTATAATTAGTTTGAATCATTTTTTTTTGAAACATGTTTGTTATAGGTATATAAATTGTGAGAAAAATTTTTTTCAATTATGTATATGATACCAGGTGCCTGGTATCGTATACATGGTTGAAAAAAAATTATGAAACACCCATTTGTTTCATAAAGGAAGTCACCCAAAATATAAAAGAGTAACATTTTCTGTCGTGATATTCGTCAGGTGGAAGCCCTGTACTCAAAATCATTCCTGGAAAAAAAAAAGTTATGCGCTAGTCACACTGAATAATAACCTTTCAGAAATTGTTTTAAACTTTTCATTTTATGATATTAACAACAGCTCTATAAATTAGATAAACCTCTTTCTCTCTTTTAGAGGCCCAAGTCTAAGGAAGGAGGTTTGTGAGATTCGTGTAAGAGTTTGCGCTCGTCCCGCATCCTGGAAATGTTGGATATTGAAGGAGTTTTATTCATTCAGTTTATTTAAGAATAATTACTCCAATATTATAATTATAGTTTAAAGACCCCTAATTACTGGAAACACGTAATATTTGAATTTGCATTCGCCATTATTAAAAAATGATTTCTGTTCACATTCGCATTGGTGAATAATAAAAATATTATTTGCATTCACAATTCGCATTCGCAAATATTCAGTCTGAGTTTTCCAAAAAATTTACATTTTAAATACATTTTATTAAAAGTAATCAATGCTATATTGTTACTCTTTCCAAATTTGTTTATATTCCAATCCCTTACTTCCTCACCACTAACATAAGTCTTCTAAAAATTTCTTTAACTTTACTTACTATATCTACTGCCAGGTCAAGTTTTGAAAAAGTAACTAAAAGTAAAAAAAAACTAAAAGTAACTAAAACTCGAGAGATCTTCAAATTTATTCTTCAGGTCGCACACACGCTTATTCAAGGCTACGGATTTAGATTTTAACTCTACGTTTTCTTTTTCCAAATTTTCCATTCTTCCCATGTAGTCTCACATACAACTATCAATGTTAGTTATTTTCTGATCTAGTTTTTAAAAATAATCTCTTATTGAAACCACTACATGTAAGATCATGTCATCATTCCGAAACTTTACCTTTTTCTGGCAGCTTGACTTCTTCTTTCCAGACGACTGAGAAGAAGCAGGTTGTGAATTAAGTAACGTTCTAACAAATGTATTGATTCTATCTTCCCTTTCACTATTTTCACTATAAGAAGAAATGTCACAAATCTGATCCAAAGTATCTTGACCGCCATTTCTAAACTTTAAAATTTAAATAAAAATGCAGAGCACAAGTTGGGTCAATCTTTAATGGTTAACGGTGAGACTGAAACTAAATTCTAGCACATCCTGCTCAGGTGGCTGCCAGATGAATAATAATAATAATAATAATGATAATAAGGGACAATTCGAGAACCTAAAATTATCGATTTGAGAATGCGTGGTCGATTCATAGAACACTCATATCATTTGTAATATTTGATAAATTGTACTTCAGAATACAAAAAAACCTGTTTAAGAACTTTGATTCCTTGCAAAATAATAGCGATTTATGTTCAGGTGGTGTTGCATACTTACAAAGATTGACACGTATAAAAAATTTGTGACTATCATAAATTTGGCATTCCACTGAATCCCACAATATTTTTGGAGATCCCTCTAATTGCGAGAATTAAAATTTGCGGGATTATAAGGCTTTTCGCTAGAAACTGATGAATTCGCACATTTTTTCAAAGTTCCTGCAATGTACATTTCGAATTGATATTTTGGTATTCCGAGCTCATTGCGGAAATTAGCGGACTGTAAATTGCGGAACCGCCACCTCTGTTATACTATAGTTTATATAGTATATATTATATATTATTAAATATATATTACTTAAATAGTATATATTATATATATATATAATATATATATATTATTATTATATAAGATCAATCCAATGTTAGATAATATTGCCGTTATCCAGGTTTTCAACTTCCATAGCCGGATATCCGGTATCCGGGCTATCCGGCTAATTTTAATATAATCCCTAATATAATATCTTATATATTATATTTATCAGACACTTTCCACTGCACATAGTATAGATATAGTATAATATTATATATATTAAGAGTATTATATTATCTTAGATATATATAGTTATTATTAATATAGATAATTATATATATATATTATATATATGTATACTATTATTTATATATGATATATATATATAAGTATATATATCATATAGTTAAATCATATATCATAAATATATATATCATTATATGATATATATATATATATATATATATTATATATATATATTATATATAATATTAATATTCTAGAACTATATATTATACATAGATATAATACAGTATATATATTATAGATATATGAAATGAATTTAACAAAAGTTTATGAAAATGTATTTAGTTACATTTTTGTATTCGTATTTGGTTTTTAAATACCATCTGATAGAAGTGTATATTTTGTATTTCGATTTAAGTACACTTTTTTTACCTGCTTTAGGTTTAATTCGCTAAAGATGTTGTCTGTTATCATCTTATAATATATTATATATATAATATTATATATATATAATTATATATATATACTTATATATATTATATATATTATATATATAAAATATAATTATATATATATTACTATATATTAATTATATATATATAATATATATATATATTTATGTTCTATTTATCTAGTTTATCTTCATATGTTAGAAGTTAAAAAAAAGGGGGTCAAGTTCATTCTTATAAAGATTATCTTGATTACATGCTAATACAAACAACGTAAAGACAAGAATTTTCCTTCTCAGGACAGTACGTTGATTGTACCCTCTCTCTCAAGACTAGATTTAAATTTAAATAAAGTTGTATGTTATTAAAACTTTAATGTCTGCTCTTAGGAATATATAGTATATTTATATATACATATATAATATATATATATATTATATATTTATATAGATATATAATTATAATATAGTATTATATATAGGAATATACATCCTTTATCATGTTCATTGCAACCTTCTTTTTCTCTCTAATCAAACGATTTATTGCTTAGACCAGAGGTTCTTCAAACTGGGGGTTACCGCGTACCCCAGGGTTATACGGAAGGGATTTTCAGGGGAGTAGAAATATGCATAGAAATATGCAACTAAGTACGCCAATCATATTTTAAAGTATAAACGATGGATTACATGAAAATGATAAATAATCTATATTATATTATATTATTATATATATATATTATAGTATATATGATATAATATAAATTTTTTGGTCTTATATACTAGTATATATATACATATATACTATTATAAGTATAATTAGTGGGCGGGCTCCAATCAAAAGAGACAGTATTGATGAGAGTTACCATCAATACAGGGCTTCCACCTCAATTTTATAAAAGGCAAGTCGAATACAAAACACGAGTGTGTCGTATGCTACAAAGGTCTTGTCTTGAAGTTCTTGAAAAACCTAGCTTTATGAAAGCGTATTTTACATGGATCGTGTCATAACAAAACTTTACAAGGTATAATAGGATTAGCAGTCTCTAAACGAATGGAAGGTGGTGTGTCACATCAGCAATCTCATGCAGATCTTCTCCAGTCAATCAAGCAATCTCAAGCAGTCTTCTGCATCATATAAAGTAGCACTTCAAGATCGCTAAAGCAAAAAAAGAAACGCATACGAATTGGCTGAAACCCTTCATTCTTCATGTTGCAAAATATTGTAAGTTGCTGATAGTGGGGCTTGCTGCAAATTAGAATTATAATTATGTGCTTTATCGAAGGATACTATTCAGCGAAGGAGATTATGATAGCCGGAAGGACGTCTAGCAACAAGTGTCGAGAAATTTAATAACGGGCCACAACAAAGATTGTTTTTCATACCAGACTCGATGAACACCAGAATGGTAAACTATGCAACCAGTTTGATTTGTATTCGCAGGTATATAAATAGATGGCGATTTTAAAATAAAAATTCTTAATTTTGCGCATGACATTGGAGAGCTACAACTCTACTGGAGAAGATATTTTCCACAGTCAACACATTCTTTGATATCGGAGGACTTTTCTTGGAAAAATGTCTGTGCATGCACAACTTACGGTGCACCGACACAATGTTTGGGCATGTCGTCTGGCATTGTATAGGGCAATTAGTAAAGGGGTGACCCTGGATGTAATAAGTTTATCACTGTAATGATTCATCGAGTATGCTTTGCATCCAGTCGGACATTACCTTCCTGACTTTTCGGAGATGTCTTAATGATTGTCTGTTAATTCCTCAAAATGGTAAAGCCATTCACAGATCCTAGTTCACCTTAATAGTCGCCTTTTCGCGTTGTGTTGGTACAAGGATTTTTAGAGGGTTTGAAAGCAGTAACAGATTGCTCTTTCCACAACGAAGTTGCGATAGGCTTTCGCGAGGAAAAATGTTTAAAACGTCTGAGAGTTTCAAAATCTGAGAGAAAGATGTTCGAATTCTTTTCAAGAAATGCTAAGGCGCAATTCCAAGTATTTCAGTTGAAAAACTCACTCAAAAACAATGGCAACCTAAACAACTGGCATATTCTCAGTAGCCATAGTTTTCTCGACAAAAATGTACTGAATTGTCCAACTGCAAGGGAAATCACATATTGATGATTTTATCGATAAAATGTAAGTCCATTCTAACTATGAAACGTGAACTTCTGGGAAAAAAAGATGTGAACATCAGGAAATTTCGCATTGTTTCTCAAAATTCTTGATGGGAGCGAAAATTGTACTACCGACATCGGTATCTTATTCAGTGATTCACTTATTCTCCTCGTTTTAATGAAATTAGGTCTGTTACTGCCCATAAAATAGAGAGAACAGAACAACATTCTAAATAATTACCCTGTCAACGTGGACGTAGATTTCACTTAACTACAGATGTTTGAGGAGGAATTATATAAACTTCTTAAATGAACTCCTCTCCTTCTTAAGCATGCTCGTATGACTACATCTTTGCTCTCTTGAGATCCATCAATATTCTATTCGCGACTGATCCCTAGCTGTCCAGTTCTATCTCCCAACTGCCAAAAATGGTTTATCTCAAAAACTCTTCTAATGGTTTCCTTCAAACCATATCTATTGGTGAGCAAGGTGTTCTCGGTCGGCCTTTGATTAAAACAAAGCTCCGATCAAAACGTGAGAGCTTGTATTTACGATTGTCCTGTCGAAACAACACCAGAATGAGACATAACACGAAATATCAGGGACACCCTTTACCACTTAATTTTTATCTAGGTAAATTATATTAATATTATATATATATATATTATATTATAATATATATATTATATATATATATATATACTATATATATATTAGTATTAAATATATGATATAATATATATACTAGTATACATATTATTATATATATATTTATAGTATATATAGTATTATATATATTATTATATATATTACATCGGGAGGTATACATTCTTTGCTATCCTTTTTCTCGATTATCCCCACTGCTGCGACAATAGTATCTCTGTCCTTCCTTTGTTGCCTAGATTGAGTATTATAACTCCTACCACCTTGATTATGGAGTGGCACTCTGTAGTACTTGGCAATGCATCCATGCTTATGACACCTGTAGCAAGTAAAAGCTTCTCTATGTTTGGACTGAGATATTGATGTGTCTTTTAATACTGTTGCTTTGAGCAACCTTTGACGACTCATTCACGTTACTATTGGTGTGGTTTTTGGTATGTGTTGGCTTACCGTCATATGTATTCATGTATATCCCGCTATTATTTTTATTTTTGTAATTTCTATTTGCGTGACTATTTTTATGAACTAAATTTATTCTATGTGCATAGAGGAAATTTTCCGAACTTACGACAATATCTAACATTTTCTTAATACTTCTTTCCCTAAGAAATATTGCTAATTCCTTAGGAATAGTTGTAGAGTACTTGTCAATGGCAAAGAATTTCAATGGTTCTTCGGCACTTTCTTCAACTCCAGCGGCCGATATCCATTTCTTAATAAAGTCTGAAATTCTCTTCATGTAGGTTGCTGGATTATCATCATTTTGTGGAAACATTGACTTATATTTAGCCCTATATCCATTTTCAGTTAAGTCATATCTTATAAGAAGGGCTTTCTTTAAAACGTCGAAATTTGAAGAATCTTCGAAAGACAATTTGTTGTAAACGTTGACGGCTCTTCCAGTTAACAGAGATCCCAGCAGATGTGCGTTTTGTTTTTTCTTAACTTCATTTGCAACTACCTGTTTTTCAAACAAAGTCAAGTGCTTCTTTTATTATTTGCAGGAATTATAGCTGTAGGAGGGGTTTGCGAGGTTGTTAGAAGTACCTCTGTTGACGCTGTTTTTCTTCAGCCTGGAGACGCATATGTAGCACACTCTCTTCATAGTCTCTCACGTCTTTAGCTGCTGCCAATTCAGCGTCGCGTGCATCTTTTTCGGCGGCAATTTTGAGTTGTTCTGCTTCTACAGCAATTCTACGCTCTTCCGTTTCTTTTAATGCTTCTCGTTCTCTTAACCTCTCTTCTCTACAAAATTTCGCTGCTTCAGCACCAGTACTGCCCAAACATTTACATAACTCTATTAAAGTGTCGTTACTTGCCATAATGAATACTTTCTAATGGGAAGATAATGCACACTAGTCACGTCTAATATTACTACCTAAAGTTGAAAAAAAAACTATTTTTGCCGCTCGGAATTACTAAAGATCGTGGAAGAAAGGAAATAAAAATACCATTCTGTCTCTCATGCCGAGGTATCTACGGCGTTATGTGGCTATTTATGAGCTATATGGAAAAAAGAACTAAGATCTAAATGGGTTGAAATAACTTTTCATATATCAAGCAATCTCGAAAAATATTTTAAAACAAAAAAATAACGTAATTCAAACCCTGAGTCTTCGCCTACTTCTCGTTTAAGTTGTAAACGCTTAATTCTTTTAAGCAACAATATTCTCGATATCTAGAATATACAATATTTCATAATGTACAGTGTTATCTGGAAAATAAAAAAAAGATAAGAAAAACCTAACAACTTGGGAGACCTCATTAAATATATCTCTATCCTATTCTACTTAATCCGGACGGCTACCAATTTTCTAGATGTAACCCCAAAATGGGATTACAACTTTACTTCATTAAATCAAAGCACTTTGGGCAATCAGCTTGCTAATATCTGATAATGGGTCCAACACGATAAACAACGTGACATAAACATAACCAGATGCCGGCTCTTTGTGCAACTCCGTATTAAGTTTTTATCGTGACTGCTAAGCGTGGGACTCGAAGGACCTTAAATTCAGAGTCATCATCGATCCACACGCGACAGCAAAACTGTCTAAAAGTCAAAATAACATCTATACACGGGCAAGGGGTTCCAGAACCGAAACACACACACACACACACACACCACATATATATAATATATATATATATATATATATATATATATATTATAGTATATATATATATTATATATATTTATATAATATATATATATACTATATATTATATAATATTTATTAAATATTAAAAGAAAAAAACTCATTCCGAATAACAGAATAAGATCTATCCTATATTCTGATTACAATAATAAATTAATTATGACCAACCGATAACATAGATTTCAACAAGATACATATATTCTTATCATCTCAAAAAAAAGGGATCTGATCCTATGCTTCCGGTTGCATAATAAACTATTATACAATCGAAAAATATATCAAAAGATAAAAAAAGTAAATATTTTAATACACTAGTTATGGTGGCAAATATTATTTAAAAAAAAAATCCAATCGTAATGTTCTCGACCGAATAGCAACAAATGTTATTCAACCAAAATCATTAGCAAGAGATAAATGATTATTCAAATGATTTGGACTGTAAAAAAAATTATTATTAAATAAGTATGTCTAGGGAAAGTTATTAAAAACTAGAAATGACTTAAGACTCAACAATTAGATTTTCACTTACTGCATTACAATCTTATAGTTAGATAACATCCACAAAGTAGTTGGACTCCTTGTTTCAAAACAAAATATTAAACATAAATAAACTCTTCTATTGTTACAAACAAAAAATAAAAAGATATAAAAAAAACCGTTTCATCAATGAATACAATATATATATATATATATATATATTATATAATATATATATAATATTAATTATATATATATAATATATATATATATAACTAATATTAATAATATAGTATATATATATATATTATATATATATATATATTAATATATAATATATAATATTATATATTATATATATTAATATATATATGTATATATCCAAATATAAATGATCTTTAAATACACATATGCACCATATGATCAGAATCTAAACACAGACACAAGTCCTATGTGTAGACCTACTATTGATATTACTATAAATAAAATCTAACGGGATATATGTCGTCGTAAGACTTTATACACGAATAAATATGACGTCACTAATATTAGGTTGCCGAACACCGTAAAATACCATGGAAAAAATAGAGGAGATCATCCTTGAAAAATGACAAACACGAGTTTTAGTAAGAAAATAAAATATCTAAGATACTTATTGCCCAATCAAATGGCTAAATGGATTTGGAGAAGATGCGCAAGATGAAATATAATTAAGAAGTTTACAAGAAATGTCACCTTTCCTTACCCTGAGGTATGGGGGGAGCCATAATATCAACATCTTCTAAATCGTATTGCAACTCAAAAGAAAAACTTAAGAAATGTTAAAAGAAATGATAATTACAACAATTGAGCTTTACCCAAATAAATTATAAGGTTTACCTTAGCTTTGCATTCAACGTTAAAACCGTCTTACGGATTACATAAATCAATTCGAAAAACTTTCCTTTACTTTTAAGTAAATTTTACAAAATAATAATAATAATAATAATAATAATAATAATAATAATAATAATAATAATAATAATAATAATAATAATAATAATAATAATAATAAAATAATAATAATAATAATAATAATAATAATAATAATAATAATAAATACATTCATATTACCTTTACTATATAATTATACAACCTTGCTTACATTTACTTTATTACCATTATTACTATTTTGCAAATATTACTTCCCTTTAAAATAAAGAAAACTCAAATATATATATATATATATATATATATATATATGACAGTATATATATTATATAATATGATATAATATATTATATATATATTATGATATATTTATATATATAAATCTAATAATATTATATATTATATTAAATAGCACTCTAGGGTTTAGCATAATTTAAGGAAAAGAAAATATCACTGAATAATTCTCATAGAAAGGAGGAAACAAAACAAATATGGAAATAAATTTTTTAAATAGCTATAAGCGAAAGATCAAAATCTTTGATGTAAAAAACAAAATGATTCAAGTTACACACACATCATATATATATATCATATATATATATATTTATATATATATTATATATATATATATATATATATTATATATATATTATTATATTTTATCTATATATATTTATATATATATATATATATTTTATATACTATATATATATATAATATATATATATATTATATATCATATTATATATATATATAAGTAGTACCCACAATGCATATAGTGCTCTTATTGTTTATATTGTTTATAATTGTTTAAAGTAATAGTGTTTCGAATAGTATACTAAAAAATGTTTAACTTTTTCTTTAAGTTAAAAAAATATATATTTGTAGGATGAAAACATTTTATTGATCAAAAGGATGTACTTGTATTTGGGAGGCATTTTGGTGATTTTTTTGATTTTTTTTTTTAAAAATAATCAATTTGTGATTTTTTTTATTTTTTTTATTTTTTTTTTTATTTTTTCAGATTCGTAACGTCACGCGATATATAATTTGTAACCTGCAAATTATATTTCGCATGACGTTACGAATCCAAAAAATCAAAAATATAAAAAAAAATCAAAAAAATCACATTGATTTTTTTAAAAAAAAATCAAAAAATCACCAAAAATGCCATCCCTGCTTGTATTAGATGCTTCACCGTGATTTTTATTATTGTAATATATGTATTACTAAATAATTTTAACTTTTATTATTTTAGCATTTTATATCATATTTTATGTCTTATAAGTGAAAATATCATGTTTCAAGCTCGATTTGAAAGTTAAGATTTTGGAGAGTCTTAATTCGCCCATTTTTTTCATTGATATTTTAGATTGAAGGTTTAAAAATTCTTAACTCGCATGTTAGCGAGAAAGTTAATAAATGTTTAAAAGTAATGAATTTAGCGGAATGTGTGCAATGTTGTTAAATATAGTAGACAGTGTTTTCAATAAATCCATTCAGTAAAAATTCAAACCAAAAAGAAGTTTTGATATCCTAAGAGAGAGAAAGAGAGAGAGAGAGAGAGAGAGAGAGAGAGAGAGAGAGAGAGAGAGAGAGAGAGAGAGAGAGAGAGAGAGAGAGTACATCAACTACTTCGCATGATGTGGATGAGCAAGCAGAAGAAGAAGAAGAGATAACTACTAATACACAGCTCATTTCGCTTATATTGGTGACCCCAAAAGTTAAATCATCCTCTCTTACAGTCAGCTGATCCTTGGCACGCCAGACATCTCTCTCCTACGGTGAACGCAAGAAGTAGTCTCTCTCCTGCGGTGCCGAAAGCAGCAGTCTCTCTCCTACGGTGCTGCAAGCAGTCGTCTCTCTCCTACGGGAACATAAGCTGAGGTCTTTCTTCTACGGTAGCGTTAGCAGACGACCACCAGTTACAACAGACGCGCGCGGTCGAGGCGGACGGCGAGCTGAGATGCCGCTCCCGACGCCAGGCAGCCGCGCAGGTGGCCAGGTCAGCGGGATCGAATAATCATTCTTCTTTGAGAAACCCAGATAATTTTTGGGAAAAGAAGGGTGCTTCGGAATATTCTACCCCTACTAGGAGTTCGTCAGCAGATAAAGAAGATTTAAGAAGAAAATGCGACGAACTTCTTCTATAAATAGCTAGTCTCCTTGGGAAAGGAAGTCATCAACAAACAGCAGTAGTTCCCAGAGGAATACCAGACCTAAGAAGGGAAAATCAGCATTGTGATAACGTATAATCAGTCCTCCTGTTAATAGCGCTACCAGCCCAGTTTTTAACATGCTGATTCTTTCATCAACTCACCTACATTTCAAGAGTGTCAACTAGTCAAAATCTTTCAAGAAACAAGCAGACTTGTACCGTTGTACCCGAAAAATTTTTTTCCCCCAAGGGAAAAAAATGGTTGTGGCTGTTGAATAACGAGAAACTTTAAGGCAGCACGCTAGACTGCAATTAAGTTAATTATCAGGTTACCAATCTCAGTTTAAATGGACTGATTCCTGTAACACTAGATAACTAATATTCCTTACGGACAACTCACAGATTACATCAGATGAAACTGTCATTTTGTCTTTCAACGCTCTGTTTACACATAGAACAAATTATTCATTCATGTACGGTATTCGTTCTTACCAATTGCACGTCATATCACTGCTCACTCGTAATATGGATGGATACCTGAAGGAGTGAATCACCATCAGTTTAATATGTAGTACGTACAATATAATGGCAGACCAAGATACATGCTGACGAAATATATATTGTTATCTGAGAAAGAACTGGAGAGGAAATAATTTCAATAAGTAAAGTCTACTAATGGAGGTTCAATAACCATTGTCACTGTATTATCTTTCATTTCGCAGCTGTTTTCTTCTTGTGATTCATAATTCTTCAAAACTTGTACAGAGATGATCAACATCAGTTTCATATCTTTAGACGAGTTTCGACACCCGGCTAGTAAATGCCTTCGCAGATGGCTCCTCGCGGCTGAATAGATGGACTTACATAGATATCCTTTACCAGCGTGGTGATTCGCCTTCATCAGTGGTTTTCTTACCAACAGTTTATTCTGGTGAAACTGTAAAAAAATATAGCCTTTGCAGATGTTACAGCTGGTAATTCGCTTAACAGATGGTTCCTCATCGGCGATGTATGAATTCTCCTTCCATGAAGACGCAGACTCATCTACTGAGCAGCAGATAACCATAGTGCTGTTTTAAAAAATATATATAGTAGGCATAAAAATTAATTTAGTTTAAAAAGTACGCTCTACTTTTAGGGCGAAAGGATATGTTATACCCACAATACATAATAGTGTCTTATTGTTTAAGTAATTGTTTAAAGTAATAGTGTTTCGAATATAATACTATAAAATGTTCTATGTTTTCTCTAACCAAGTTAAAAGAAAATATAGTTATAGGATGAACACTTTTTATTGATCAAAAGGATGCCTTGTATTAGATGCTTTATCGTGGTTTTTTTATAATTGTAATATATATTACTAAATAATTTAATTTTTGTTATTTTAGCATTTTATATCATATTTTATGATTTATGTGTGAAAATATTTTGTTTCTAGCTCGATTTGTAATTTAAGATTTTGGCGAGTCTTTTTCCCTTTTTCCATTTAAGATAAGTTTGAGGTTTCATAAATTGATTGAACTCGCATTTACCCAGGAAATGTAACTTTAAATAGTAACGAGTTAACGGCAATGTGTGCGAAGTTTTAAGTATATTGAACAGGGTTTTCAAGTAAATATCGATTCAAACCCATACAAGAGTTTTATTATACTACGAGAGAAGAGCGTTCCAACTGCAAACAGCTACATGAACTACCATGAAGAGGAGGAACAAGTAGAAGAAGAAGAGATAACTATAAGACAAACACCACCTCTTGCTTTATATATATATATATATATATATATATATATATATATATATATATATATAATAATATATAATATATAATATTATATATATTATATATATATATATATTATATTATATATATATATATATATATAGTATATATATATATATATTAATATATATATATTAATATATTCAGGGCATGCCTGATATTTAAGACGTCATTCACAAACGTTTTCATGAGCGTGCTTCGTAAACGAAATTCCGTTGTCTTTGCCGATTAGTCTTGTATGATTTGCTTCAATCTCCATTATTATATTATGTTGCATAATAGGTTTCATAATTTCTTTTAGCTATAAATGGTTAAACATATTGAAAGCCATTACTGATAATCACTAACAAATATATAAAACTGTTCAATGTTATACCTTACAGTAATGAATATAGAATTTTCCTTTGCTAGAACACTGGACGGAGCTTCTGGTACAAACATTTTCTATATATATATATTATATAGTATATATATTATATATAGTATAATATAATATATATATATATATATTATAGTGTATTATAATATATATATATATATATATATTATGTTCAGGATGTTAGGTTAAGAAACAAATTGCGAACTTACAAATGTTCAATTCTTCAAATCCTTTTTACTAGCGCATTTTATTTAAATATTGGACCACTTCAAGAGGCCTGACATAAAATATATATATAAAATATATAAATAATATATATATATAATATATTATATATTATAATATATATATAATATATATATATATATATATATATATTATATATATATATATATATTATATATTATATATATAATATATATATATATATATATATATATTATATATATATATTATATATATATTATATATATAAATATATAATATAATATATATATTATAATATATATATATATATATATATATTATATATATATATTGAAATGGGTAAACATATAAAATAAATATTTTTTTAAAAAATTGGGAACAAAATTTTGATATTTCGAATATTTTCCGTCATTGAATTACATAATATTCTTGGATTCTAACGAATCTCATTTGCTATCGATTATCAGCATTTAAGAAGCGAAATATAATCCCCAGAAAGATCCTTTTGGGAAACGTTCATTAAATCCTATTTCAGTTCAATGTCTTTTGATTGCATCGTTTGTCTCTGCATGTAACTGATAGGTAGGTAAGTACTGATATTTATTAATAGATAAATAATGATAATAATTGAATAATTTAATTTTTATTTATTTGATAAAAATATAAATAAAAAGAGACTTTATTAATTAACCTGTGAGTAGTGTAAAAATATATATTACTTCAAAATGATAAGATATATTTCTTTTGCAAAAAACAACAAACCTTTGGCATTGATATTTTCTAATTATTGAATTAAATAACCAAAAATAAATAATAAAATAATAATAATAATAATAATAATAATAATAATAATAATAATAATAAATAATAAAATAAAAATAATAATAATAATAATTATAATTATAATATATAATATAATAATAATTAATAATATAATAATAATAATAAAATAATAATAATATAATAATAATAAATATAAATAATGAAATATAATTAAATAAATTATAATTAAATTATAATCATTATGATTATAATTATAATAATTATATTCATACTTAGATCATAATTATAATTATAATTTTAATTATAATTATATAATAATTCTAATTATAATTATCATAATTATAATTATAATCTAATTATAATTATAATACAAATATAATAATAATATAATAATAATATATAATAATAATCAATAAATAATTTTTATTCAAATTTATTGTTTTTAATTATTGAATATTTTCTGACAAATTTCTTGTTTGTGCTGATGGCGCTAAGGAAAAACATTTAAAATACCTTGGGATAAATCATTTAAATGAATTGCATTCTTATTAATTCATGTTCTTTACAAAGTGTAAGATATAAGACGAAGACGATTAAAATGCACCTTGCATAATGATAGAAGATAGTATTTACAAATAGTAAGACGAATATTAAAAAAAAATTAAATATACCAGTCGGCTGAATATATACCGTATATTATATATATATATAACCATTATATATATATTATTATATAGTATATAATATGTATATTATATATATATATATATATAATATAATTATATATATATAGTATAATATAATTATATATAATATATATATTAATATATATGATATTATAATTATATATATATATATATATTATATTATTATATTATATAATATATATATATAGTATATTATATATATTATAATATATATATTATATATATAATATTATTATATATATACCTAATATATATAGGATATATTTAGTATATATAATATATTAAGTATATATATATATAGTAGTAGTAGTATAAATATAAGTATATAGTATATATATATATATTTTTACTATATATATATAGTATATATATATATATATATATATATTATTATATATATGATAGTTATACAGCAGTTTACTAACATTAATATTTAGGTTAGGTTAATTAGGTAAGTTTGGTTTCGGTTAGGTTGGTTAGGCTTGGTTAGGTTACCCAAAAATTTAATGTAATTACCCTAAAATTATTAAAATAACGATACATGAATTATTGATTTTCGCTCCTGGAGTCGAACTGCTTTAAATAGCCTATATTTATATAAATATATTATATATATATATATATATATAATATATATATATATATATATTATATATATTATAATGATATATAATATTATTATATATATAAATATATATAATTTATATAATATATATATATATATAAGTATATATATTTCTCCACCCCTTTCTCACCATCCATTCTGTTAGGTAGATCCTTCAATGTTGCGCCTCCTATACCGAAATCCCCAGACGTCCCGTCTTCAAATAGTGCACGTCCTTCCACATCTCCATCGTTTCTCACCTCGACGTAATTGCTTCTTCCACAGCATCGCTTCCATCGTTTCTTGGTCTTCACCACTGGTCTCGTTCCGATAGGTCTCCAATTAAGTAGTCTTCGGGGGTATCTAAAGTTCTCCATTCTCTGCACATGACGAGATCCATCTCAGCTGTTTCTTTCAATACAGTTCCATTAGTGGGGCGAACTTCCGAGCTCTTCTCTTTTGCGGTCAACTTCTAACTCTGTCCCTCAGCGTTACTCTTCTTATTAATCTTACACTCGCATTTCCGCAGCTTCTATTTTCTCCTCTGCATCGTGTTAAGTACCGCCAACATCTCCGAACCCGTATAGTAATACTTGGCTCGTAGGATGTTGTATCATAAGAGTCATTTTACCTCGTACTGCACTCCTCTGCACATCATGGGTACAACATTCCCACATTCTTTGAAAATTTTGTTATTCTTTCTCTCAGTTCTGAATCTATCCATCCTTTCTCATTGAATATTACTCCTAGATATTTGAATCTGCTGGTCTCTTTTAACTGTGTACCTTCCATCCATATCTCCGCGTGTTCTCCCTGTCTCGATATCGTCATTATTTCCGTCTTCTCCCTGTTTATTTTCATTCCACTCCATCATAACTTCATTCCAAGAATTCCCAGCAGCTTGTAGTTTCGTGTTGTTCCTTGTCACCACAGCCTGCGTCATCAGCTATACAAAGGTTGTTCCCCTATACCTCCTTACACATATATCTTCCAAGCAGTTGTCCAATATACATGCAAAAAGTAAGCGGGACAGCACACACTGCCTGCCTTACCCAGTCCTTCGTTTCAAAACCATTTCCTCCTTTCCATCTCTCGTTCTAACCGGTTTATGGGTTTTCAATAAAAAGTAGTAGTATCCAAATACGGCTTATTTTTTCACAAATGAAAGTTGTCTAAATCACCAATCCACCAATCTCTTATAAGCTATTCTATCAAAAGCTTTTTCTAGATCTATAAATGCGATATATGCTACCCTTATTCCATTCTATGATCTTCTCCACTATCATTTTTAAAGAAAATATCAAGTCAATTACACTTCTATTTGGCTGAATCCGTGTTGCCACTCTCCAATCTTCCCTCTAATTTCTCTCCGAAGTCTTTTCTCTATTATCATCTCTCTCGTATATTTTATATGCACTCAACAGCAACACTTTTCCTCTGTAATTCTGGGCATTCTCTTCTTCTCACCTTTTTTATGTATTGGACATATCACGCTTACTCCGAAGTCACCACGCTATGTTCTCCTCTCTCCATATGCAATTTATAAGTTCTGTCATCCATGCCACCATATCTCCACACCTTCTCCTGTTTTGAATAACTCATTATTTAGTGTTTAGACGCCTTGATTTTTTAATTTCCATTAAGACTTAAAGCTTATCTCACTTCTTCGCCATGTATCGGTTCCAAGTCATCCTGTCGGTCTTCCATTTGTGGGTTATCCTCTTCCATATATTCCTCGTTGTCCATCACATTTAATAATTCATCAAAATATTCTGTCCATATCTCCGCGACCTTTTCACTATCCACTATTGGTTCTCTATCTTTGTTGAATATCACATTCGTTCTAGATTCGTTTTTGTTCTTAATCTCCTAGCTATTGCATATATCAACTTCCTAGTTCTCCTCATGTCTTCCTCCAATTCTCCTCCTATTCTTTCCCATGATAAATCGATGTTTCGTCTTTTTACTATTTCTGCATGATTTCTCTCGCCAGAACATAAGCTTGTCTATTTTCCACTGTCCTTGTCTTCATCCATAATACGGTAGTTTCTGTTTTTTTTCTTTTACTCACGTTTTTGACTCCTCATTCCACCAAACGCGTCTTTTTCCCTTTTCCCCCTATTATCTTATTTTGTTCCAATCATTTCTCGTGCAAGCCTGCTCCACACCTTCTCTGATAATCTTTCCAACCTTCCTCTACTCGTTCCACAGTTCCTGAGATTTCTTCATATTTTCTAATCAGTTTGTTGTTGAAATCTTCTCTTGTGTTTTCATCCTTTAATTTTTCAATGCAGTATCGTACTCTGGTAACTTTCTTCGACTTCTTCCTTTGTCTCCACCTTATCTTCCCCACCACAAGTCTGTGGTCCGAATCCAGAGACACTGATGGTATGCTTTTGACATCCATAAACACCCTCTTATCATTACATATCATTAGTTCTATCATAGATTTTTCCGTATATTCTTGGTTTTCTGAATTCCCGGTACCCATGTCACTTTTACTCTCCTCATGTTTAATAAAAGCGCTCATGAATGCTGCACCATTCTTAATAGCAAGTCAACTAGTCTTTCCCGCCTCGGATATTTCTTGTTTTCCAACACTCCGAACGCCCCCACAGCTGCTTCCTCTCCTTCTCTCCTCAATCCCACATGTGCATTCATATCTCCCATAATTATTATGTCCTCCTCTTCTTCCATCATATACACCCGCAGGGTCTCCATAAACTCTATCTTCTCATCCGCAGGTCTTCCCTGATGCGGCTAACATATACCCTGTTAATTACTTATCTTTGACGTCTCACTTCTCAACGTCACAGCCATATTCTTTCGTTCATAATACCGTTTCTAATTACACTTTTATGTTCTGTGTCATAACAATCCGCTACACCGTGTCCCTTCTCTCTCTCTCTACCTTCATGACACCATGAGTAGTGAGAAACCTGATTCAAGGATATGGAATCCTGGAATCCCTGGAAAGGATATCCAGGATTCTGGAAAGTCGGTTTTTCCAGTTTGCCGGAACTGGAAAACTGGAAGTACTGATTGGAAGGATTTACGTAAGTTCCAAGATTTGCTGGAATGGTATGTTGTTCAGATCCAGGAACGAGTCTGGAACTGGAATATATATATAATTATATATATATATATCTATATTAAACTATAATATACTATATAATATATATAGTATATATATCTATATATATATATATATATATGTACATGCTTAGAGAATACGTACATGCTTAGAGAGAATCCGTTCATGCAAGAGAGAATACACGCATACGCACACGCAGCACACCGCGCACCCCGCCCCGCACCCCCGCTACTATATTATACTATATATTATATATATATATATAATATAATATTATAGATATATATAGTATTGTATATATATATATGTATATTTATATATATATACTATTATATAGTATATATAATATAAGAATATATATATATATAATATATAATAATATATATATATATATATAATAGATAGTACCAACGTATGAACGTACGTCTCGTAACAAAGTAAGGAAAGATACAACATACAAGAGAATTCAAGAATAACTGTTGCAATTGAAACGAGACCTGGATTGGCTCTTGATATTAGCCGTATCTAGTTTAACAGCCTTCAATTCTTCAAAAGCCATCTATGAAAATGTCAGTTCAAGGATCGGAGAGCCGGTGATACCTTCAGGGCTAACCCTGAACCTCAAGTTTTCCATTTCAGGAAGCTTTCACGTGTCTGTGAACAATCGATCATAGGTGTGAATTTACCATATTCACGATCTTGGTAATCTTGTAACCTTTTCAACAGCCAATTTTAGTTCGGGTGTTGTGTAAACACCCTTAATCTCTCGTTGACTATCAGTGTGAGTGCACAATCCTTCGTATCCTTCTTTAGCGCACGTTCGACATAGGGTAAATATTAGTCTTTCTTTATACCTCCCTGGTAGAACAGGAATGTATAAGTTTTGAGGAGGTAAAACGCAAACGTAAGCTACCCCGAAATATTTCTCGTGCATGTTCGCTATGTATTCAGGAATGCTAGGGATGTCACTGCCAACAAGTTTCTCCGGGATACCTGTAGGAAACTCTTGAGATTTTTGAACCCATGGGTACAACGATGTGAAATCTAAGTAGCAAATTTTTATCTAGCACCGTCTGTGGAGGGAGTAATATCAAATGGTTCTGTTACGACTCGTACAATGCGTCGCCTATAATAGTCTATTATTGGCGACTCGTTGCCATATTCTATACATACGGTCGCCAGAAGTCCGTATCCTCCTCCTCTTCATCAGGGTAGCGTTGAGTAATCACAATGCACTCTCTTCATTTTTTTCCATTCGCATTCCCACACCCTCACAACTTCAAAAGCCTGCTCTTTTCTATGCCTCTTCCTGCAGCATGGTTATTCTATACCTGTCGAGACTGGAGACACCTCTATGTTCAAGCTTGCCATCCTCACAACTCTGATGCCCATGCCATATACATCCATGGAACAAGTACGCTATGCGTTTCTTTTCCACCGGTCTAGCACCGGGTGCAGACGCAGCCTTATCCATAGCCTTCCATCTCTGTTCATCTCCTGGGTTTCAGCTGTTGTCTACTTGGAATGCTGTCCGAGGGCTAACAAAGGCATCTCCGTCTAATTCAGGTGTATACATCAACAAACAGGAACCTTAGTGTACCGTCAGGATGACGTGCTTATTTCTTAAGTTAAACACTCGTTCTCCTCCATTCCGGGCATGGCTTATCCTGCATGGTATACTTCTCCACATGAATGCTATTTACCAACGAATACCTTCGTACGAATAGATTTTTTCTCTCCGTGTCGCTATATAGCAAACAGTATCATCCTTTCAGTATAAGGGTTTTAAAGACTTTTAAAAAATAATGAAGGCAATTGTATCAACATTCGTTAACAATCAATTGGGAACATATCAATGAACATCTTTCGGAATTTTTCAAAACTTTGTCGTAAAATATCAACATCCTGCACACAATATTTAGTGCATTCAGCTTTTATGTCATACTCTCTATTTTCGAACGAGCTATACCACTCGGTGAATTCCCGTTTCTCTGACTCTTCCATGCGATCAGTTTCAAATAATTCTCTAGCAGGTATCCGACCAACATAATTTACATTATCCAGAGTAAGAAATCTGTAAGGGAAGAACCCTTTAGCTACATCACCTTTAAGCCCCATGCATTTTGGTAGCTTCTTCAAAGCACAGGGCATGTATAAGAGAGTGTCTTTAAATGTTATATTATGCTGAGCTGTCATAGTAATGATCTTTGTTCCACGTTTTACAGGATTACTAGAAATAACACTAGCACCGGGTCTTGCTAATAATTTACTGAACACAAAGTGTCGAACTTACCTCCATTATGAGCTGCTACTATTATTTCGTCTTTCTGATGTTTTTTGGAAAAACTGAATAAATAATTTATGAATTTATCGACTGGACACTTGTCTGTATCATTTTCAGCATTCAAATCCAAATGGAAGATTTCCTTTCGTTTAGTTCCACATTTCTCGCACTGTTCATTTCTTAATTCTTTATCGCTGCACTTATAGCAAACCAACATGCTCACAAGTAAGTACGGTACCATGTCAACAACTGATCGGCCATCACCTTTATCAGTCTCGTTATGGTTATACGTTTACTGAATATTTTATATATTTATTTTTCGATTTTGATATTGCCAGTCCTTTTCTCTTTCATTTTTATCAAACCCTGTTTATTTTCAAGCTATTTTTTTATGATGATTTTTCATATTTTTTTAATGTTTGAGGATATATTGAGCATCAGCTATTGTCGTTGTATCACACAGCTCACAAATTTTTATTTTCTTACATACCCATTTATCGTTTTTTCTATGGTTCTTAAGACATTCTTCATTATAAAAGTGACGATTACATTCAGGACAATACTTTAAAGGAATATTATTATCTTCAGCCCTTCCCCCGCATTCGTATGTGAGACACTGTTTACATTTATAATATTCACATTCCTGGTTTAGATGTAAAGCCATATTTGTTACAAAACTGTAACATTGTCTACAAAAAATTTGACCCTTTATGTTCTTAGGATTCACACTACCTATTGTTAATTTGATTTTATCGTTGGGAAGAGGGTAATAATAATGAGTATTGACGGCATCCCATCCAACTATATACAAATCTTTATCTCTGTCATTTTCTCTCGGTTTATAAACCACATGCAACTTTCATTTTTTTCGTTTCTGTAGACAAATATCCTACATTTTAAGACCCGTTCTATTATAGCAAATTTATCGACAGTCAATGGGTCAGCGTAATTTAACCTGCACTGAATGGCTATTTTCTTCGCCAATTTTACTATAGTATCAGTGTCAACTTGATTTATCTTTTTTTTTCAGTAAAATTTTACACAGGTAGCTATAGCTTTAAATCCACAACCAACTGCATCAATCCTCCTATCATAAGTACTTGCGCATAAATGACGTGTGATAAGCTCACGGTGGATAAAATTAACTTGATCAGATATTAGGGGTCCATTCCCTTCAGGGTTATGTACCTGGACTTCAACTATGAAATCGCTGAACGTAGCTTTATCTCCAGACTGAAAGGCCCTCTCCAGTCGGGTGCCACAGGGTTTTTTTTTTTGGAAAAATACCAAAATCATACTTATCTTTTAACACTTATGAGCAACGGTTGACATGAATTCGGTTGCGAAGCACCATCATGTGAAAGATAACCCAAAAATCGTTTGCTTTGTATTCTATAGTTCCCTCCTTTTTAATATGTTCAACAACAATAGCACGAAATGACCTCGTGAAAGGCATCCTCAATATCAAGACTCGAGTTGAATACATTTTCTTCATGTGACCTGATCTGTACCGATGAGAGATGGTCAAGTGACTCCTGAATTTCTAGGAGACTGGCAGTCGTTTGTAATTTCTAAAATTCACTGTAAAATCTCTCATCGTGTCATCATCATCACATCATACACCATCAACGTTTCTTTGTTATTCTCTGTAAAGAGAATCAATCATAAATATACAGTAAAACTATAAGACCTATCTTACCTAACTTAAGCTGTTCTTATTCATTTCTATTGTTTTAAAGATAATTACGTTACAAGATTATCTGGCATTTACCTTTAAATAATATTTCATTCAAACAGTATGTATTTAAAAGAATTTTGCAAATTACACTTACCCCATCATCTGGCCATCATAAGGATCAACATCCATAGGTGTATCTCTCTGTGATGCGTTCACTCCGCGGGTTTCCTGCACCGCAGTCGTTGACCATGTAACTCTTTTCTTAAGCTATCATTTGAAGACCACGTTTAGCCCTGTACAAATTTTACGATGCGTCACGTGGGTGGTTCAGCGCTCTGGTTCGACATTTTACCCGATGAAGGATCGGTGTGTGTGTTGTTGGTGTTGTTGTTGTTGTTTTTGTTGTTGTTCTTTTTGAACCTCCACCCCCTCCTCCACCTCTGTTAAACCCACTAGCTCCGGAGATATAGCAGAAAGCCGAACTGTAAGATAATAAATTAAAAAATAAAATATAGAAGTTCCATGTTTTCAAAATAAATAAAACACTTACAATAGAAATAAATTTTTAAGAAAAACAAATTTTTAAGAAAAACAAATTTTTAAGAAAAACAAATTTCTAAGAAAAACAAATTTTTAAGAAAAACAAATTTTTAAGAAAAGTTAAATTGTGAATTTCAAATAATAAAATAAAAAAATTAAAAAAAAAAAAAAAAAAAAAAAAAAAAAAAAAAAAAAAAAAAAAAAAAATTAAAAAAAAATTTAAAAAAAAAAAAAAAAAAAAAAAAAATTTTTTAAAAAAAAAAAAAAAATAATAAAACAGATATAATGTAAAATTTTCATGAGGTTGCTCATTTTTCCTGCATTAAAGATGTTAAGCTGGGCCATTCTGATGATTCTTAACAGGTATCACGAAAACAAGAACTGCAATAAAATATTATTATTATTATTATTATTATTATTATTATTATTATTATTATTATTATTATTATTATTATATTATTATTGTAATTATTAATATTATTATTGGCACTCCCACAACGGAAAAACACACCTAGAGTAAACTATAGCTAAGATGCGACCCCGACAGGACTGAATATAACTAACAGCTAACGCCCAAGCATAAGTTATATACGCTGTTTCCACCCTCACCCCCCCCCCAAACATTACGAAATCCCTATAACTCCACCCTCTTTCAGAAATTTTCAAACCTAAACATGAAACATTATCCCTTCCCGCCATTTTGTATCTTTATGCTTTATATATATATAAAGTTCAAATAAATAGTATTATTAACAGTTTTGAATAAGCATTGGTATGATGAACACCTTAGAAAAATTCGTGTTTAGATCCCCCTGTACATCTCTCGTATGTGGTCCAATGGGATCGGGTAAGACATACGCTTTGCTAAAGTTCCTAAAACACCCTGTTCTATTCGAACAACTCCCCGTGAAAATAATCTGGTGTTACAGCATCTATCAATCTATTTTTAACGAATATAAAGATGTGATTCAATCACGAAGGTATATACGATTTAAAGTCTTTGGAAAATATACAGGGTCACAAAATTATTATCCTTGACGATTTGATGCATAAACTGAACGAGGATATAGCTGAAACTTTCACAGTCTACTCTCATCATTTAAATGTTACAGTGTTTTTTATAACACAAAATATCTTTCATCAGAATAAGTATATGAGAGATGTATCTTTAAATACACAATACCTAATTTTTCGGGCAAAGAAGAGACGTGAGTCAGATCAATGTATTAGCAACTCAAATGTTTCCTACTCAACGTAAAGAGTTTCTAAAGGTATATAAAGAAGTTACTTCTATCCCACACGGTTATTTACTGTGTGATCTTCATCCTAAGAACACGTACAGGGTACTGCTACGCACAAACATCTTACCTAACGAAACTGAAATTGTCTACATCCCTGAATAACAATGAGCAAGCTGATTGAAAAATATTTACCAGTTATAAAAAACTACAAGAAACTAAGTAAAGCTGAAAAACATAAACATCTAAAATGCACATCATTTACCCGACTCGTATGTGAAATTTGTCTTAACCTTATAAAAGGAAATGTTCCAATAAAAGAGCCTCAGAAACAAAAGTTACGTCGACATAGCAACATCCTTAGAAAACTTACGCGTAAAATAAAAAAGAAGAATTTTTTTAAGAAAAAGAAACTGATACAGACAGGAGGAGCCTTCCTCCCTCTATTATTTTCCATTGTAACACCCTTTTTAACTAAATTACTAACTGGTCAAAACTAAATAATAATAATTCAAATAATAATAATAATAATAATTAATAATAATAATAATAAAATAGTATAATAATCAATAATAATAAATAATAATAAGAAAGTAGTGGTTATGCCTTTTTCAGGATTACGAAAAATAAATATAACAGTATTATAATGCAACAGGCAACGAACAACAACAAACAGCATACAGGTTCAACCTACTACTATAATGAACCTAAATTGGACAAATGTCTAG
>JABUQX010006022.1:0-5000 GCA_015478945.1 Trachelipus rathkii
CAGTGACGTACTTCGTTCCAGTTTCGTTGGTAACCGTTCATTTATCGTGAAACGCTCGCGATTTCGTGCGCCCTTCAGTAACCATAGAACAGGGGAAAGAGGGGTGTTTTGAGAGAAGGAGGCTTTCTTGTATAGCTACAATATATATATATATAAATATATATATATATATATATATATATATATATATATATATATATATATATATATATATATATATATATATATATATATAATATATATATATATATATATATATATATATATTTATATATATATATATATATATATATATATATATATATATATATATATATATATATATATATATGTATATATATATATATATATATATCTATACCCTCTTCTACTACCGCAATGGCGAGAATATAGCAAAACGAATTTGAATTTTAAATTATTTATTAGCCGATTAGTTTCAGGTAGAATCCTTCTTCCATTTTCAGACTTACAATATAATGATAAAATTTTAAACAAAATATTATATAAAAGTAATTGAAAGTTAAAATAATATAAAGTTGAAATAAATAAACCAAATAGATAAATTAATGATTACAATATTATGTGGTTAAGAGTTCATGATTTAAACAAAATCTCACTTAAGTATTAAAAGACTGTTAAAGCTTAGATTTTCCTTTAAGGTCGGTTTGAGATGCCAAATATACAAGGATTCTAACAACTTAAGATCGGGTTCCTCAGTTCGGGCTAATATTCCAAAATTCGTATCATGTATATGATCGTTTTCCTGAAGAGAATGAACATTTATAGCTGAATAGGGGGGATGATGTAAATGGTCTAGAGTTCTAAATGAAATACCTTTATGCTCATCAATACGTATGGGGAAAGGCTTCGTATTGTCTTTCCTGGTGCACTTGTAATGATATACTATTACTGATGAGCATAGAGGTAAAGGGAGTTTAACTTTAAATTTAAAATATTTCCCAATTTTGTTTTCACTCGAAAATCTAAATCTAAATTTAAAATGTGTAAAGTTTGTTTTTAAAGCCAAGTCAATTTTACGTCGAATTTCGTAACTGATTTGCCCCAGTAAAGGCAACCTCATATACAAAATATCCTTAGGAGCTGTTAATTTTGCCTAAGATTTGTCTTTAAATTTTGCTGAAAGTAATTTTCGAAAAGTTGAGTAAATTATAAATTCTGGGAACCCATTCTTCAGAAATAATGTTTTCAAATCAAGTTCTTTTGTAAAAATTAACATAAGATGACAAAATGTATCCCCTGTCAAAAAGAGTTTTAATTAAGTTGATTTTAAAAATATGAGGAATGAAAGAATAAAATTTTGTTGTCAATCTCAATGAAATAGGCGAATGGTGATTGATTGGATTTGGAAGTTGAGTAACAAAGCATTTATGGAGGGTATAGTGGATTGGAGGAGAGCAATAATAGTACCCTTATATAAGGGTAGGTGGGGATAAGGTAACCGTAGGTATTATAGGGGAATTAGTTTATTGAGTGTTGTAGGAAAGATATATGCTGGTATTTTGGTCGAAAAAGTGCGTCGAGTGACTTAAGGACTGATTGGTGAAGAACAAGGTGCGTTTGTATGGTAGAGGATGTGTGGATCCAATCTTTACATTAAAACAAATGAATGAGAGAGAGGAAGATTAAATTGTATTTAGGAGGTTTTGGATTTGCAACAGGCTTACGATGGTATTAATAGGAAGCTCTATAGCGGGTGTTAGTCATATATGATGTTGGTGGTAAGCTTCTGAATGGAATCAAAAGTATGTATGGCGATAGTGAAGCGTGTGAAAATAAATAGAGTCAAAAGTGATTGGTTTAATATTAATAGCAGAGTTAGGTAGGGATGTGTTATGTCTCTATGGTTATTCAATTTGTATATGGATGGGGTTATGAAAGAATTAGAGGTGGAGGTGGCAGGGGATGGTGTTAGAATGATGAAGAATGGAAGAGAGTGGAGGGTTCCCTACCTATTATATGCGGATGATCTAGTTTTGTGTGGCGAATCTGAAGAGAGTTTGAGAGGATTGGTAGGAGATTTGGTAGGGTGTGTAAGAGGGTTTGATAGTAAACGTAGATAAGAGTAAGGTTATGGTTGTGAGTGGGGACAGTCCTCGGTGTGAAGTTATGTTAGATGGTGAACAGCTTTAAAAAGTGTCTGAGTTTAAACATTTAAAATAAATGTTGGATGAAAAGGGATAGAACGATGCAGAGTGCAGTAGGAAAGTTGTGAATGGCAGGAAGGTGGCTGGTGCAATTAAGTCGTTGGTGGATGCAAAGGGACTAAGTCTTGAGTGCGCTAGGGTCTTACATGAGGGAATGTTGTTACCTGTGTTAATGTATAGTAGAGTGACTATGATCTGGAATAAGAGGCATTGATCTAAAGCACAATGTGTTCAGATGGACAATTTTAGGGGTGTGTTAGGTGTGAAAAGAATTGATAAAATTGGGAACGAACGTATTACAGAGTTGTGTGATGTAAATGAGAGAATAAATGAAAGTACGTTGAGATAATTTGGTCATGTGGAAAGGATGGAAGATACTCGGTTGGTTAAACGGATGTAAAGTGGTGAGTGTGGTGGGAATCGACCGGCTGGGAGACCGAAGAAAAAGTGGATTGAGCCAGTAAAGGAATGCCTGGAGGAGAGAAATGTGAGTTTGGCAGAGGCAAGAAGAAAGGTGCATAATTTGAGTGAATGGCGGGGTTTTGTGAATGGGTATGGTTTTAGCTCACCTGGGCCAAGGAATGAACCCCACATTGACGAGATGCTATAGTGAGGGTGCGTCGCGGTCCCGTGAAGCTCTAAGGTGGATTTTCTGACTGCGACGAGTTCTCACAAAAAGGTATAAAGGGGGCGGTAAGGTTGAGATATCTTTTCGACTTGCTTCATATTCTTCTACTACTTTTCTGTTTCCGGTGTATGTTACGCACCTTACCCCCAGTCTTGGGGAGATAAGGTGGGGGATGATGATGATGATGATGATGATTGTATATATATATATATATATATATATATATATATATATATATATATATATATATATATATATATATATATATATATATATATATATTTATATATATATATATATATATATATATATATATATATATATATATATATATATATATATATATATATATATATATATACTATATATATATATATATATATATAGATATATATATTTATATATATATTTTATATATATATATATATATATATATATATATATATATATATATATATATATATATATATATGCAAGTTTTTATAAAGTACTTGTACTTGTACTTGAACAAATTCTAGAGTACTTGTACTTGTGCTTGTACTTGAAGAATTCCAGAGTACTTGTACTTGTACTTGAAAAATTCTTGACCCAAGCCTGATATGTATATATATATATATATATATATATATATATATATATATATATATATATAAATATATATATATATATATATATATATATATATATATATATATATATATATATATGATGAATTCCGCCTTTAAAAGTTCTAAGTATAAGGTATTTTATAAAAAATTAAAATATTTTAAGACCTTAATTGGATTAAGTTCTTTAACTTATATTTAAAAAATAATTTAAAAATATTATTAGTAAGAAGGATAAAATTAATAATCTCTTTAATCCAGATGGTGGGATGACATTAGAAATCTTATTGCCCCTTAATTGAAACTTAGAAGCCTAATTGAAATAAAATATTTTTCAATCTTTTTCTAAAGTAATACAAATTCTGTATATTGCGTTAAAAATGCGAAATAAAATTCTGTATTAATGCATCATATGTATGCTATATTTATATAACATGAGGTATGTTGAATTAGCATACAGTATGTTTATAATCAATCGTAATAATACCATCGTATGCATGCCATTATTAATAATATATAATACATAACAATACATACATTGTATTTCTATACAGTTCCTTATAGACTTTATTATAATAAACAATATTTGAATGCAAATTATTATAGTATTTATACAATATAGCTACTAGTTTTATTTTACTGAATATAGAATAATATAGAGTTATATTAATATATAACATATTCTGCTGTTTTTATCAATATACAGGATACACATTTTAGTTAATGTAAAACATATGTATACCCAGAGGCGACTCGTAGCTAAAATTAGCGTGTGTACTGCTTGAGATTTTTTTTTTTAATTTTAAGATTCTTTTTAACCTTGCTTTATATTATGCTCATGCATGCCTCACTAAGTTTTCCTTTAAATTTACATTTCCTAAAGTAGCAGTGAAACCACATTTAACGTTCTTCTTTAGTTGCATGTTCATTAGTTTATTCCTTCATTTTGTTTATATTTCTAAAACAGTCTTTATCCGCGTTACACCACCTTCAAACAGCAAACACAGGAAGCAAGACGTGATTTTTATTCACAGCCGCAATGCCAACTTCTACATTGGTACCATTCAGAATTAAGGCTACCAATATACTTCTGGTTGTTTATTCCTGGTTGAGATATTTAAATATCAGATGTTAGACAGCCTCTCTTTTCTTATAACTTTCTAATAAAGAGACAACTGCAAAAATAAAGCCTGTTGAAATTCACTCACAGCCACAGACCTTTTTGTTGGGGATGCAAGGAGGTCATGGTTAAATTATTTAAATTTTCTCTAAAAAAAAAAAAAAAAAAAAAAAAAAAAAATATTAATTAAAAAATAAAAACCCATGTGTTTAAAAAATCAAAAAAAAAAAACAATAAAACGAAGTAACAAAGACAATAAAATCGATAGACTAAGATTAAAAACACCTTTCTTTTTTAGTTTGTTACTCGTTTTATCAATTTTTAAAATCTCTCTTTCTTTCTTTCTTTCTTTCTTTCTCTTTCTTTCTTTCTTTCTTTCTTTCTTTCTCTTTCTTTCTTTCTTACTCTCTCTCTCTCTCTCTCTCTCTCTCTCTCTCTCTCTCTCTCTCTCTCTCTCTCTCTCTCTCTCTCTCTCTCTCTCT
>JABUQX010006022.1:22500-37500 GCA_015478945.1 Trachelipus rathkii
TATTCTGCACAAATTATTTTTATCTATATACAGGATACACATGTTAAGTTAATATAAAACATATGTATACGCAGAGGTGACTCGTAGCTAAAATTAGCGTGGGCACTGCTTGAGATTTTTTTTTTAATTTTAAGATTCTTTTTAACCTTTATGTTATGCTCATGCATGCCTCACTAAGTTTTTCCTTAAAATTTACATTTCCTAAAAGTGACAGTGAAACCACATTTTCAACGTGGTTCTTTGAATTTGCGTGTTTATTAGTTTATTCTTTCATTTTGTTTATATTTCTAAAACAGTCTTTTATCCGCGTTGCACCACCTTCAAACAGCAAACACGGGAAGCAAGATCGTGCATTTTTTATTTCAGAGCCTAAATGCCAACTTCTACACTGGTACCATTCAGAATTAAAGCTACCAATATATACTTCTTGTTGTTTATTCCTGGTTGAGATATTTGAATATCAGATGTTGAACGGCCTCTTTTTCTTATATGTAACTTTCTAATAAAGAGACAACTGCAAAAATAAAAGCTGTTGAAATTCATTTACAGGCACAGACATTTTTGTTGGGGATGCAAGGAGGTCATGGTTAAATTATTTAAATTTTCTGTAAAAAAAAAAAATAAAAAAATATGAATTAATTAACAAAACATGTGTTTAAAACATCAAAAGCATAAAACAATAATAAAACGAAGTAACAAAGAAAATAAAATCGATAGACTAAGATTAAAAATATCTTTCTTTTTAACTTTGTTACTCGTTTTATCAATTTTTAAAATCTCTCTCTCTCTCTCTCTCTCTCTCTCTCTCTCTCTCTCTCTCTCTCTCTCTCAGATTTTTATCTCTTTCATCTTTTAAAAATGTAAGTTTGCTTCCCAAATTTTCTGGATCGACCATATAATATGCTCCATCTTCCATCAATGATTGGTACTTTCGCTCATTCACTAATTACCAAATTCATTGAGAAAAAATTACTATGTTTTATTCCAATCTCAAAAATCTCTTCCTCTCTTTTTTTTTAGCTTTGAATTTGGAGGTTGGAGGAAACTCTTGTATTCTTTTTACAATATTTCTGTGGATAAATAAGTGGTAATCATTGAATTTGGAGGTTGGGGAAACTCTTGTATTCTTTTCATAAGAGTTTTATGGATAAAAAAGTGTTTTTCAAAACAGGATTTATATAGTTTCTTTTTAAAATAAGGAGGAATATAAATGATCAAATATATATATATATTTTTTGCAAATAAAACAAACATACATAAAATAATATCAAAGGGGCTTAATCTTAGCAGGGAGTGCGGGGTGCTGCATTCACTCTGTGAAAATACATAATTTAATTTTACGCTGATGGAAGTTTCATAAATTAAAGTCCATTTCAACCTGACAGTTTGGATCAGTTGTTTCTTACTTATAATTTTTATATTTATTTATGTGCCACTCGTGGCCTGTAATCAGTTTAATTTCTTAAGTCTCTGTTTTTCAGTTCAGTTAGCTTTATTTGATTATAAACACATTAAAGTCACGCAAACGGGTTATTTCGCGTGACTGAGTACCTTTAATTGCCCATTGCGTGCTATACTTTTGTTCTACGCAAAGGTTTCATTAATATTTTATTTACCACTTCCATAATATGATAAAAATAATGGCTTAAGCATAAGTAAAATAAATAACAACCCAATCGAGGAATTACTCTAATATATCAACCTCATACGTTTTACAGATCTGCTCACACAAATTCATAACATACCGTAATAATAGACTTTCTGAAGGAAATAACGAAGATAAGTAAAACAAAAAAAAAACCTTCTCAAACGACATTGGTAAGTAATTAAATTAATTTTATGCGATCTAATTCTGTTTTGTCATATATTAAAATATCGATTAGATGAAGAATACGATAATAAATAAAATAAACTAATAATTGTTTTATCGTACTTCTAGGTTTTTATATCCCTCTGGATTTTTTTTCATCCTGGATTTTTTTCCAGCTCTGTTTTGGTTCCATAATTTTGACTATTTTTGGTTTGATTCCAACGTTCATTCCTGATCATAATCAAAACCATATGGATCTTATTTATTAAATCTACAAAATAGTTCTCATTTATCTTTTATAAAGGAAATAAGAACTATTTATCTTTTAAAACTTGAAGATAAGTTCAATATATAGTTTATAATATTTCCAATTGTAATTTGTTAATTCTCATTTGTTAATTCTCGATACGTATGACTAACTTAACCATACTTAGTCAAATTTTGTCTTCGCGATCTTCGAATGATTTAAAATAATCCTTCGTTGTATATAAAATTCGTACTATAAATCATTTAATCTCTAGATTAATAAAAACAGTTTTCATTTCCGTTTCTCATTTCAACCCTTCTCATATTTACTCAGTCTTTCCAATACCACATCTTAACGATCCCCATCATTGAAGCACTGAAGCGCAATTTAGGCAGACAGTTCAGTCTCGAGACAATACTTCTGCAGAGGGTTTGAAAAAGAATCTGAGCCAGTTGGAGTCTGCAGCTCTTTGGACATTCCTATCAAGTGTGCTGTCACTTCAACCACAGGTAAATTAATTATTGACAGTTACATCATTTTGATAGAATTTGCTTGAAATCCCTTCTTAATTCTACGTAATTGCTTTAACTTTACCAAAAGGTTGGAGCATAAAACAGACCTTTTCTAGTATCAAAGAGTGACATTCTCGCATTCATTGCATCTGAAAGGGTGTGAAAAATTTGAATGGTAAGGTATAGGAAGGAACTGAGCATAAGTTACACCAAGAGCTAAAGTCTTGAATAAAGAAAAGAAATGAAATTGAGGAAAGTTGAGTCACATAAGCCTTTGCAAATGTATTCAGGTGAATTGCGTCTATTTTAAAAAAAAATAAAAAATGTTAAAGTGACAAGTAAAAACTTACGTTTGACAGCTATTTTCATTAATTGAATATATTTTGAAAAGATTCTAGATTTCTCCATGTCTTTTAAACCTTTTGTATGCTTAATATTTGCCCACTTAGAATGGCCAGCCATTGCTATAGCTGAGGTGTGCATTAAAGACTTGCTATTTAAATTCAGGGGCAATGTGCTATCATTGAGCTTTAAGACTTTAAAGGAATTTTCCCAAAATAAACTATTCCTGAATATATGTTTATAACAAACTTTTGCACAATTCATGTTCACACTGATAAACCTGAAAAGCATTTCAAAAAATTCAGATTATCAATTTTCTTTTATATATATATATATATATATATATATATATATATTATATATATTTATATATATATATATATATTTATAAATATTTATATATATAATATATATATATATAATATATATATTATAATATATAATATATATATATATTTATATAATATATATATATATATATATATATATATCAATATAATATATATATATTTATATATATAATATTTAAATCAGTGTATTATTTTCTGATAAAAAATTTCTAAGTTCAAAAAAATTTCTAAGTTCAGAAAAGTTAAGTTCTTTAAGAAAATTCTTAAGTGGCAAGCTTCTGGAATTATGCCAGAAGCTTGCCACTAAACAATTTTCTTAAAAACTTAACTTTCTGAACTTAGAAATTTTTTTGAAACTTTAGAAAAATTATTTTCAGAAAAATATACGCTGATTCAAATATAGAATAATACCATATATATATATATATATGGCCAGTCTCCCGAAAGCATCATGCATGTAACTAAAAAACTATTAAACAGCTTTACAGGAAATAAATAAACATTCTTTGATTTCAGGCAAGCAATTTTATGATGAAACAAAAAATAAATATATTTTTTCTTAATATTTATTAATAATTACCTTAAAATATTAGCATCATCTTAGGTCTGGGCAGTGGGAACGCTAATCAGTAACCCCTTCCATTTTTGCCAGTAGTAGAGAGCAAGAATTTACCAAATAGTCTTATTATTATGCTCTTGGAAAAAATTTGTTAATTTTTCTTTTTATTTCCTTTTTAGGGGGTCAGCCGACGGAGCGGACAGACCCCATCATCCCCCAGTATGCTGAGAAACCCCGACTCTGTCCATCTTTGCGGTTTACCCTTGGGGTATCTTTATAGCTAAAAAAAAATTGAAATTTTGGCAACTTTGACGCTCCCTGCTGAGAGCGCTAGAGCTCCTTCATTCTTCTCAAAAAAAAACAATCATTATCATACAGGTTTCCAAACATTTTTAAACCAATTAAAATTTTTTAAAAGCCGTCATTTTTTATTTTTTATTTTTTTTTTTATTTCATGGATAAAAATGTCTCCTGTTAAATAAAATGTTATTTATTTTTCCTGTAGCTGTTATAGTTTTTTAAGTTAACATGCATGTTGCTAGAGAGGCTGACTATTGATATATATATATATATATATATATATATTATTATATATATATTATAATATATATATATATATTATATATATATATATATATATATTATATATATTAGGGATTTGACCGATAGTATCGGTATCGGTATCGGTAACGTTATCGGCCATTTTTTATGTATGCTGTGCAATATTATAGTGTAGCGATACTTCTTACTTTTTGGGTAAAAAATTATGAATGAAAACTTTTAGATTCAATAATAAATCTAGTTCGATAATATAGATAGCTAGTACAAGTTATGTTTTTTTTTTCCTTCGATTTCCTTTTTAACTTAGATTTTTAGCGTTGTAAGGGTGAGCTCACCCTTGAGAGGTCATGTTTCAAAACATTTATTACATTTGTATTTTTTTTATTTTTAACTTATTAACTTTAAGGAAACTAGTAGTAACCTTGGTAATTGTAGATACGGTTGCACAATCGGTATGTGGAATATGCAATTCAATATGTGTTTAGTTCTATGGTTTATTATATTAATTTATATATATTTATAATTATTTCACTTACTTTATGTTCATAATTAATTTCTTTATTTAATTTGTGTGTCATGTATTTGTGTATGCGCCATACCCAAATATATGTCACATGTATTACAAGTATTTATCATTTCAGCGTTCTTAGCTTTGCTTTATGTTTAACTTTTCCAATAATAGTCATTAACTCAGTTTAGGCAGGGACATTATATGTCAGTCAATAGTGGATGTTCATAAAGTTCATAGAAGTCTATATTATTAAATGTATAAGGTATGTCTTATATATAAAAACTTAACGCGCACATTTCATATTTCATAATATTATGGTATATTCATTTTCTAATAATCTTATTGCAGACAGAACTTCCATGTTTTCTGTTCTGTTCTCTGCCTGTTTGATAATAGAAAGTCTAGACTAGTCTCATAAAACGTCGTTGAAATCGTCCCACAATTGGGGTAGGTTATTTATCAATTAACGTTCAATTTGTCAATTTGTATAATTTATTTAATTAATTTGCGAGAAAGGTTCTTAAAATATTTAACTGTTTTATATACAGACTTCCGGAGCTGGGGCTCCATAATAATCTCAAAACTTTCATTCCGGAGCTGGGACATAATACCAACTCCTTATCACTTAAACCGGAGCTGGAAGCTCCATAATTCAACTTACAAACCAGAGCTGGGCATAATACCAGCTTAAGGATCCAAATCAAAGCTTAGGATTACTCAGTCTATTTAATTTAAGTATTCCAACGTCATTATATCAACTACTTAACTTAATCAAACGTATAGCACTTACAAACCGGGATCTAGTAGGGTTCATTATATAGTCAACTCACTTGTCCGTTTTTGTCATGGTTACTAATTATTGTACATAAAATTTAGTCTTAAGGTATATTTGTTTTTTTTAGGACATTCAGAAATCGTCGTCAACCTGTATATGCTTGATCTCGGTTGTGAATGTCCCTTGTATATTTAATTTAATTTAATAATTTTATATTTATAAAATATTTAATATAATCCGTATTATATTTAATTTATTATATTTAATAAACTTTAAGGCGTTTGTGATCGTTAATCTTTATACTGAATTAACTAAATAGCTTTTGTGATCGTTAATTTATATATTTAATCTATATATATTTCATAAACTTTATAACTTTTGTGATCGTTAATTCATATATTTAATCGATATATTTGATAAACTATATAACGTTTGTGATCGTTAATCTAAATATTTAATCTACATATTTCATAAACTTTAAAAGGCTTTTGATCGTTAATCTATATTTTTTGGTTATTTAAATAAACTACATACTAACATTTTAACTCTGCTATAATAAACTAGAATCACATAGCTGGGCATAGATAATTATAGGAGCACCAATCATTGCTCGTAATATTAAGTGAGGAAGTAGGGGATCACTTGTGCAGGGGGCGACCACATACGGGCTAATTCAATCTCCCACCCTTTTTTTTTCCATCAATTACCCTGTATTGGGTTGCTTTGAATTAAAACGCAAGCGTGAGTGAATCACCTCTCTCCGCTAAGCATACCCTTGAATTTTTTACGTGGCGCCCGACAGGGACCACATTTGAGCGTGGGCAGCATAGTAGAAGATAACTAAATTGTAGATTTTCTTTATCTTCTTATCCTACTATAAATATAGAAGGTAGATACGTGCTAATGTAGATACTCTAATACTTTAATGACTCTGCTAGAATAATTTAGAATAACATAGCTGGATTTTAATGGAATAACACTAGAAATTTTTTGAAGAGAAAAGATTATAATACTTTCTTTTACATCAGTTATTTCCACATTGATAGATAACGCCATTTTCAAAGCCGAATTTATACATTCAGGAATAAGAAGCCCCCCTTTTTTTATCATTCAACTTTATTTCTATCCTTGTTGATATCTTCCCGTTAATTATACTATAGTAAACCCTCACGTTTCTCAAATGTTCCACAGCTTCTTTCGCTGTTTCAATATGTAAACATTATTTTTCGTCATACTTAAAACTCTGTATTTACCCGAATATCTTTCCTCCAGCTTACCCACATTGCATTATTGGTTTCTTACTAACACAAATTTTGCTTTATTGAGATTCTTTGGAACGAATTTGTGCTTGTTTTTATGCACAACCTGAGGTGCCAGGGGCCTGTGCATAAGAGCCACTAGTTTCTTCAGATAGGCACTCTGACTAACCGTGATACTGAGCGATTCCTTCTGTAATAGGCTGCCTGGGACTGCCAAATTCTGACCGAACATTAGGACGATCGGTGTTACTCCCTCTTCGTTCAAAGGACTTATTCTGAGGCAATACAATGTCAAGGGAAGAATCTCCGGCCACTCTAACCCTTTGTTTTTACCACCGTTCACCCTGCACATCAGACTCGTTATTAGTACCTGATTCAACCTCTCCCAAATCCCATTCACATTCGCGGAACTCAGGAAGGTCACAATATGGCAGATGTTGAGTAGATTACACAGGTCATTGAATAGTTTAGCAGTGAATTGAGTTCCTCTATCCGATACAAGCCTCCTGATTACCCCACAAAATGGGAATATCTCACTTATTAACACATCTAGCACATAGCTCACAGTAGCTTGTTTTAAAGCGTAAGCGAATAGATATTTGCTGAATCTGTCAATAAATACGAGCAGATAGTTAGCCTTCTTGCTATATAGCAGTTTTAATAGGCCCACATGAAGTGTATCAAACTTTTCCGACACTTCCTTGTACCTACCAACTTCGCAACTTTGTAAAAAAAAATTTACTCTGCTGTGCATAAATTTGAAAACGAAATCCGACCTCAGAATGGTCAACGTTCCCTTAACTAACAAATGATTCGTATCATGAACTCTCTATCAAATTTTCGGAGACTATTATTCTAGCAACGCCTGTTGAAACATCAACTGGTAATGACAGTTCTTACCCTCCGCAAATGGAATCCCTATAGGTCGCCTTCAATCCGGATGGCTCTTTCTCCTTTACTAAATTTTTGATGAACGCATTCGACTCTTGTCACAATCAATTTCCCGGAAATCTATGCTCTTCTTAAATTTACTTATTATCTCACCTAACCCATTCTTACTGTGTGTTATTAAATTTAGAATGAAATCATCAAAGTTATTATTACTGAAATCGTCATTATTATTATTATTATTATTATTATTATTATTATTATTATTATTATTATTATTATTATTATTATTATTATTATTATTATTATTATTATTATTATTATTATTATTATTATTATTATTATTATTATTATTATTATTATTATTATTATTATTATTATTATTATTATTATTCCATTAAATTATTATTATTATTATTATTATTATTATTATTTATTATTATTATATAGAGAAATGGTATTATTAGGTATTTTATTATATTATTTTATTATATATTCATTATGTATTTGGATTATCGATGTAGTAGTGAAGTGAGGGGTGTATTATGCGAGTGAAAATAATCCATTAAATCCTGCTCCTTACTAATTGTCCGTGCATTGCAACGTCAAATTTTCCAACGGTGCCATTTAAAGAGCCCATTTTGCTATGGGCAGAATAAGTGGAAGCGCCCATTTTGCTATGACTATTCCCCCTTTGACACTGGCTTCATTCGCCCTTAAGACAGTGATTTGGGTCCAATTATCGTAAGTAGTGCCAATCCCTCATTCTCTATAAAGGCTACTCTTAAGGGTGACTCATCGGATTCAGTGGATTTTTTTCCCTCGAAAAATAATTCATTCAGATGCGTATTCAGTTTATTCTTAGACTTTAAGATTAAGGTAAATTCGATGTCAAAATTACCTATCGAATTTAATACTCTGATCTCTCGTGCATAATGGACTTTATCTATGCCTCGTTTTTGGTAATGTATTATCAAACCATTGTTGCAGGTGTAAATCTTGACCTTACAATTGGCAATATAAGTAACTATACCTTTTCAAATTTTACTAATGCAGATCAATTCCTTCGTTATCAGTGGCAGAGCCACCTCTGTCTTACTTAGCGCTCTGCTGCATAAGCCAAAAATCTTAGTTGTGCCATTACTCTCTCCTATCAAAGCGCTTGCTATTGCAAACTCTCTCACCTTCGAATATTGTTGCAACTCTGCTTCCTCATTCGGAAACCATAATAATGTGGCTTTTATCATTGCATCCTTGACCTTCCTAAAAGCTCTCTCCGCATCTAAACTCCATATTATTTTCTTCATTGAAGCTGGTTTGTTTTTCAACATTTTGGTCAAAGGTTGCAATATTAGAGCAGCCCACATAATATTTATTCTGCAGAAATTATAAAAGTCCAAGGAAGCTCGAATTGGGCTAATGTTGACCGGTTTTTCAACCCTCACTATGGCATCTATCTTATCTTTAATCGGAAGCATTTCTTTCTCACTAATGTTGAATCTTAAGAAATCTACTTCATTAACTGTCAATGAGCACTTCTTAGGGTTAAAGAAGATTTTCATGTACCTTAACCTCTTAAAGACTTCCTCCAGAGTTTCAATATGTTCCTCCATGGTTGAGCTCGAGATGAGTATATGATGATAGACGAGATGTTAGACGAAAACATTCTATTATTTCTCACCCATCCATTACAAACTCTGCCATAGTACACTCGAAGAACAGATGTATGCCTGAATAAATAGTTGAAAGCTATAGTTCTCCGAGGGAGCACGTTAATGGTGAAGGTTACTTCGCGATTCGTCTATGACAGGTAACTTGTAGTAGGCCTGTCTCAAATCTAATTTGGATAAGATTATACAATTCTGTAACTGGAAAATTATGTCTTTGATTTTCGATAATGTGAAGTTATCTGACACAGACCTTTTATTGAGCAATCTCAAATCCACCACCAGTCTTACCTTGTCATCTCCCTTCGGCAGGAAGGAGACCGGAAACTCCAATCGCAGTTTTCGCGCGTCTGATACTCCCGACTCAACAGTGATTTATTTCTTCATTAGGCTTTATTCATATAAAAGGGGGCTGAACTTTCTTGATCTTTACATTGTATAGGTTCGCTGTGACTTCACCACTGTAGGGACTTAATGATCCGCTAGTTCGCAGAAAAATTTCTGTTAAGAGCAGTGCTCATTCAAACCCTTCCCCTTTCAATCTTATACTATACTCTGCTGTGAATATTAGTTGTCTACTCCTACAACTCACTGTCAAAAGCCTCTCCCCTTTTACTGATTAATAGTGTGCACAAATGTAATGACGGCTTCCCCTTTGCTCATGCCTTCAAATTAAATTGGGGCCTCATAAAGGGTTTTAAAAATAATTCCTGAAAACCTTTCAACTAAATCTATAACTTCTCATACTCACAAAGGGGAACATTCAAAGAGATTGGAACGAGAAAAATGGAATTTCTCACATGAGAAGAGAAATTAAAGGTTTTATTGACAATGAAAACATAGCGGTTAGTCTCAAGGATCCAACAAATAGTGATATTTAAGGTCAGGATAAACCATAGTTTTTAAAAAAGGTATTACCGAGACACGTTAAATTTGTATCTGCAATGAAAACATGAACATCATACAGTCAGCCCAGCCCCAAATCGAGTTCAATTTTTCTTTTCCATAAATGTCAATGATTTGCAGCTTCTCACAGCCCCCACAGTAGTACTATCCCAGTCCCTTTCCGTAGCTTGAACAAGGTCTAAGCTGCTGCCGCAGTCTAATATAAAAGAACCATTATTATTTTTATCAAAAATGTAATATAGTTTATTTGAGCCTGTTTCTTTGGCATTTGTGTTTGTTCCTTCGGGATTGCCAGACGCCTCCAGATAACACCACTAGACGAATACAGGTAACATCTTTTAATACTAAGGATTCTTGGGCCCTTTCAAAAGGAAGAGAGCCCTCTTCGCAACTAAAATTGACACAATTTACTTCTAAAAAACTAGTTTCTATTTCACTTCCAAAAATTATTCTTCTATCATTAATATTCCTATCATGCGCAGGACTATGATCAAGTGTTGGAGAGGATTCGACTTAAGTCTCTTCCCCAGTGATCGGTTCGGGGGATTGACTTGACTCCAGTGGGGGTGTAACTGACGTAATTAGTCGCACTCTCTGTCACCTGAGTCTCAGCGTCATCGTCAACCCCATTGTTTCCAAATCCGCCACCATGATTAACATTCCTCTCAGCGCTATAATTATTACTGTAATTAACATTTCTATTATATTTATAATTGCTATTATAATTAATATTTATATTATACTTATACATAGCTATAATCATCTTTTCTACTGGCAGCATATATTATTAATTATTATTTTTATTGTATTTATATATATTAGTATTATTAGTATATTATTATTATTATTTATTTTATTCTATTAATTATTATTATCTATTATATTAGTGTATATAATATTATTATATGTATTTTGATTATTATTATGTATAGATTAATGAATTTGATCGTTACTATCTTTGTATAAGCAGGATATTATGATTATTAAGATTAAACATTTAAGGAGTTACATGAGATGAGAGAATTATTGATATATATATATTATCATTATTTATTATACTTATTATTATTATTATTATTATTATTATTATTATTATTATTATTATTATTATTATTATTATTATTATTATTATTATTATTATTATTATTATAATTAATATTTCTTCTATTATGTTCACTATAAACACCATCATTATTATGTAATAACTGGCTCATACTATCGATGTTTTCATTTCTAAAATCGTTTGATAAGCCCCTCTCCTCTTTGACAGATTTGATTCTTCCTCCCCCCTAAAATAATGCTCAATTAATATTCGTTTTAAAAAATTCTCAAAATTTCTTAAAAATTATAGATTATTAGGATTACTATTTTTAAATCCATATTATAGATTAAAATTAGATCCTTCTCTGTACTTGCACTCAGTTTGAAAAAGGTCGGAAGTTGATTGTTAAAATGTTTGTGCAGTTATAATATTTTTTAATTCAATGAAAAATACTACTTACATTACCTGCTAAAACTAATATAGTTCTTCTTGGCGATTTAGTGGTTTTGGAGGTTTTGAGGGATTGGAGGGAACATCGCACAGTACTGACCATCGCATTTAAAGGACACGAATGCTAGGAGACTTCTTAATGGAAAAGTAAACAGTTCCTCGGTGTAGTTAGACCGCGTGGTTGCCATTATCATCGGAAATGATATGAGGCTCCTTCTTCTTTAGAATCTGGTCATGTTGTTGAAGTGAAGGAGTGGCTCTCGAGGTTTGGCATATTGTTTGCCAAATCAGTGACGCTTTTAATGAGCGCACAGATTTCCTTCGGCGCCTTTTCTTGAATGATTATCAAGCGATGGATTTTCCTCTCGTGAGCGGATAACTCTCTCGCTGGCTTGGCAGGCCTCTCTTCCGCGGTAATGTTTCTCACTCATTGGGGAATTGGCTGGTCCCATTTTGAAGGTATAAATTAATATAGATGCTGTTGGCTAATTCCACCAACTCGTCAAAATTCTGGTTTTTTTCCTGTTATGAGTGATATTTCTAGTTGTTCGGGTAATTGCAACAGAAAGTGTTCTCTTGCAAATTTGGAATCGCCTTCTGTTAGCGAGTTGAAACTGAAAATGCCAAACATGCCTCTCACCCTTTCAACGTATTTAGACGGGAGTTCATCCCTCTTCATGCCTGTTTGAGATACTTCCTCAATTTGCATTTTCAAGGAAGGAACATAATATTTCTCTATTACTTTCACGAGATTTGTGTAGCAGTCGTCTTGTAAGGGGAGTTTCAAAGTATTAGTGATTTTACTAGGTAGCATTGGTGCCAATAGCTTTACCCTTTCTCGGGGGTCAGTCACTTCATTGAAATCGAAGACAGTGGTCGTCTGTCGAAGCCAATCTAGCGTTTCGTGTTCGTTGAAGTCCGGGAGGGCGTGAAGAGAAAGACTTTTTTCCTTTTTTCACCTTCCCAAGAGGGTGGGGGAGAGGCGAATTCTCAACCATTTTGCCGTTATGTGCTTTTCTTGGAATTCGCGTTCGAATTCAGTTTCATATTGAGATGAGTCTTCTCCCTCCCCCTCTTCCCTCATTTGGGGGAGTTTCTTCCTGAGGAGGTAGGTTGGATCTTAAGACTCGACTTTGGGTTGCAAGAGTCGCGTTGACCTTCTTTTTTCGAGCGATAGTTGATCTTGTTTTGGGTCCAGGCATCTCTTTATGGTTTTTTTTCTCTCTTTTTTCTGCCCCTTTTTTTTTGTCTTTTTTTCTTCACATTACTGTAATTGACACTGTGTATTTGAATTTCACTGTTTTTGACTAATTCACTGTTTTGATATTTCACGGTTTAAATATCTACTCACTGATTTGTAGCTCACTTTGATTTTACTAAGGCCACTATTTTGATAACTTAACTGTTTTAATTTGGCACTGTTTTAAATCCACTGTTTTTATTTAGCTATTTATGTTTTTTCACTATTTAATTCACTTTGTGTTAATTACATTTTTCTATTTGTTTTCACTTTTATATTTTATACGCATTGAGAGTCTTGATGTTTCGATCGAAGCTCTGAGGTAACAGTTCTGAATGTACTACTAGTAATTCCAATTAGAACAAGGATATGAACACGAGACGACGAGTCACTTCTTGTATTTATTACTTAGGAACTAATTAATTTAAGATTTTCAACAGGTAATATTAAATAATAATAGGTTCAAATATCAAAGTGAATGTTAGAACAGATTATTAAAATAAATGGGATAATATCGTTTAAATTGTATGATGAGCCGGCGGTTTCCGCGCAGGCACTCTTGTTTACATACGCCCTCTTTTCTTGTAACTAGTGAGGACGACTATACTTTCATTCCCCACCAAAATTCCTTTCTGGGCACTCTTCCCTGGGCGTCACCTTTTGTGATTCGCCCTTACAAAATTTAAAATTTTTATACAAAATAAGCATAACGTTGGGAGATTTCCTTACATGAAATAAAAGCAAACACTATATTAAAATTTTGGTAATTAAACAGAGTTCTTTAGAGAAGTGTTGTTACAATGGACTATTTTAGGAAGCAGTGTACACAATAAGTATAAGTAGAGAATTATCGGATTCAGTCTTCTTATGCGATATAGTAATATCATATTTAATAATTAATATTAAGTATATATAATATTAAAGTATTATTATAATATATATTATGTAAGGATACCTGAATATTCCTGTATAATTATATACTATTATTATAATCTATATATTATATATATATATATATAATATAAGGGACACCTATGTATATATACATATATATAATAAGTTCTATATGTATATCACCCACCTCCATAAAAATTCCCTAGTCACCACCTACCACCAATAAAGTATTTAATATTATAGTGCCATAGATATAAATATAGACTATAAGTGTTATATATATAATATGTATACGTAATAATATATATACTATATATAATATATATATATATAATACATATATAATATTATTATATAATTATATATATATATATATATATATATACCATACAAAACTATACCCTATATATATATATATATATAATATATATATATATATATACCTAATATTATATTGTACTATATATAACATATATATTGAATGCCCATATAATTATTATAATATATATATATATCGTATTGAGGGTAAATATATATATATAGGTATATAATATATATATATATATATATTATATATATATATATATATATATGATATATATAATCTTTGTTAATATTTAGTAAGTAAACAATTCACAGTGTAGTATCTTTGATTTTTACAGGCATAGCAAACTGGTTACATGGGTGCTCTTTCTTACATGCTAATCATCTCAAGGTACTTATTTAAACACATAGGTTTGCAATAGCTACGCGAGCATTGGGACTATCTTTAAAGTTCATTTATAGTCCTCTAACTGGCAAATTACCTTTTCTGGAAAATTGATTGATAATTGGGGAGCGCTGTTAATATCGAGCAATTGCGTTTAAAATCCAGTGTGGTTGCAGGAGCTCTATTCCACGCCAGCTTGAATGGCATTAAACCTTTGAATCTCCCTACCTTCAATTAGTGAAATCAAAATAAAAAAGTTTCTAAAAGCAAATCAAGAA
>JABUQX010006024.1:2500-10000 GCA_015478945.1 Trachelipus rathkii
TTAATATCAGTCATGGAGGAAGAACAGATATTACACAACATTTAAATACTGAAAAACATAAAACTGCTTTGCGTGCCAGTGCATCAAGTTCAACACTCACAACGTTTTTCAGAAATGACATTTTTGGTGACAAAGAACTTAAATTAGCCGCGGCTGAAGGAGCATTTGCCTATCACTTAGTGCAACATAATCAATCTTTCAAATCTATGGATTGCTCTTCAAAATTAATCAAGACTTGTTTTGACCCTAAGTTTACATGTGCCCGTACAAAAGCGGAGGCAATTGTATTAAATGTCTTTACTCCAATAGCTATATCGGAACTGCAGACTGATATTCGAGAAGCCAATTTTATTTCGATTATGACCGACGCTTCAAATCACAAGGACATAAAAATATTCCCAGTACTTGTTAGATATTTCCAACCTGTTAAAGGGATTCAGATGAAACTTTTAGAAGTAAAATCATTGCCCTCGGAAACATCTAACACAATCTCTGCATTTTTAATTGAATGCTTAAAAAATATGAATGCAAAAGAAAAAACAATAGCTCTCTGCGCAGATAATACTAATTGCAATTTTGGGGGTATATCTAGAAAGGGCGTTAACAATGTTTTTACAAAACTCAAGGAGGACTTGGGACATGGTTTAGTTGGAATAGGATGTTCTGCTCATATCATTCACAACACTATTCAGACAGCTGCTGATGCTCTTCCTATTGATATTGAAGGCATCGTTTCAAAAATATATTCTCATTTCTATATATACACAGTAAGAGTTGAAAAACTTAAAGAATTTTGTGAATTTGTTAATCAAGAATACAAGCAAATATTAGGATATAGCAAAACCAGATGGCTTGCTCTACTCCCTGCGGTTGAACGTCTTCTGACAATGTATGCCCCCTTAAAATCATTTTTTGAGTCACAAGAAAAATGCCCTTTTGTGATAAAATCATTTTTTGAAAATCCTTTATCTGAAGCATGGCTTTACTTTATCCACAGTCAAGCGTCCACTTTTCACATGACTATTGAAAAGATTGAAGGGGATACAATTACAATTTTCGAAGTAATGTCAGCATTAAATGATTTACAAAATAATATGGCCTCTAAGAGCGAAGACTGCTTTATTCCATTAGCTGTAACAACGATTCTTCAAAAATTGGTAAGAGAAGGCCTGGAATCAGAAGTTGCAAAATTTAAACAGTATGTTCATACATTCTACAAAACTGCCTTTGATTATTTATCTAAATGGATCAATCCACTTAAAAACTTAAAACAATTTACTTGGGTAACACTAAAGAGAATACCGTGCTGGGAGGAAGTAGCAGAAACTCTTAAGTTTATTCTCGAACTCATCCCTACCTTTACAATAGACGAGACTGCACTTTATGACGAATATGTGTTCGTTAAACAGTATGTGACCCCAGAAATGTTGGACAATTGGAATTCAAAGAAAACATCTCCTGGTGATTGTTGGGTCGAAATCATTTCGCACTTTCAAGCTAAAAATGTGCCATATTCTAATATCCTGAAAATGGTTGAATTTCTTCTTTGTTTACCAGGAACTAATGCTCCAACAGAAAGAGTATTTTCTGCTATGAACTTGATTTGGACAAGTGAAAAAACTCAACTGTCTGTGAAAACTTTGAAAGCAGTGTTAATAAACAAATTTAATTTCGATTATACGTGTTCCGAATTTTACAGAATGTTGCTTGGTGAAATTGATATTCTAAAAAAAATACATTCATCTGAAAAATATTTGTGATACTTCCATTGCCCTTAATAAGCGGTAAGTATATATATATATATATATATATATATATATATATATATAAAACTAAATATATATATATAGTCTATACACATTTATATATACTTACAAACCATATATATATATATATATATATATATATATATATATATATATATATATATATATATATGCGCGAGTGAGTGCGTCCCGTATTTAAGATCATAAAATATGGTAACCTTAGACTTACACCTCACGCAATCCAGCCATTCACTCTATTACTCACCTTCTTCTGGCCTGTGCCAAACTCACATTTATCTCCTTCCCCTCTCAGGCATTCCCTTTACTGACTCCTGACCTGACTCCCGACTTTTTGAGAAATCGACTTCCGACTCCGACTCCGACCCGGTCTCCTTACCTCTGAAAACGCTCGAATACAATTATATATTGTTTTATCCCTGATATATATATATATATATATATATATATATATATATATATATATATATTTTATCCCTATATATAAAAAAAATTGTGTACACAAATATAGAATATAATATAGTATATATATATATATATATATATATCACAACATTTCCCTCTTTAATGAAATCCTGCGTACCCAATGAACACAGTTTCCCTGCATAAATCTAAATTAAAACTGTTGTAATATATATATATATATATATATATATATATATATATATATATATTTATATATATATATATATATATATATATATATATATATATATATATATATATATATATATATATAAGAGTATATATATATATAATATATATATATATATATAGAGAGATAGGGAGATATATATATATATATATATATATATATATATATATATATATATATATATATATAATAATAATAATAAAAACATTCTTGTTAATATTTTTACTGTTTTTAAAGGTAAATTTTGGTTATTTTATTTACTTTTACATTTTTTTATTAAGAAATAGCATCGCAATCTTTAAAATAAAAACGATCTTAGGGGTGGGAATATTATTTCGATATTTTTCTGAAATTCTAAAATATAACAAAAGGTGCAAGCAATAAATCGTCAATGATAGTGCCAATAAATTGTAAATTATTATTTCGGGACTATTGGTCACCCAATTTTTAGAGCATTAATTTATCTTTTATCGACAATCGATATTTCTTTTCAAAATTAATTGGCCTTAACTGAATTAATTCATTTTGAATAAAGAGTGAATGAATAATGAATAAATCGATGAATGGGCTGAATAATCCCTTGAGACACAAAGGTGATTAGTGTTCGAAACACGATTCCACATTGACAAATGATATTCCTGTAGCAGTAATGAAAATTCCCTTCGGAGAAATAAACCGGTTTTAATTAAAGGGTAAAATCATAAGTCTTCTAACCCGCAAAATCAGTAAGGTCGAAATTGAGCTTTGTATGACTATCATATAAGACAAATTTTTACATTTTTTCTGGTTAGTTGTTTATAAGATTTTTTTTTTACATTTATTCGATGCTTTCAATTTATATATCAATAAATAACACATGTTCTATGTTCTTATTTAATATTTACATATGTTTATTAGTAAAGAGGGCTCATTTGTCTATAAGACGAACATTAACCTTTCATTGCTTCCCAGTACATTTCCCTCAAGAGTTTTCAAGGTGGAAATGACCGCTTTTGATGGTTTTCAAGTTCGAGAAAACCGTTTTTGAAGGATTGGATTCTCAACTTGGGATCTTCACTTTGCAAATGAGAACAAACTTCTTAAATTTTTTATGGTTTCACAAGGTCGAAGAATCTTTTTTGAGGATTACATTCGCTTTCAAATGGTCTATTACACCCAGTTTGACGCTTAAACCATCTTTCTAAGACCTTTCTTTGTGTAGATATGTTGTTCTTCCAGGTTTATAAGGATGAACGATAGTTTGGCATATTCGATATTTGTAGTTGTGAAACCTTTCTGTGACACAGTTTGAAGTTTTATAACAGCACGGTTAATTAAGGAGGGATTTTAACCCCTCCCGAATCTTCTATCCTTCGTTTTGAGACTTACCACCGAAAGGGAAGATCATACCCTTCCAGAGGAAGTGTAGGTGATGTTATAAATCCTTCAAAGGGGATATAATCTTCAAAAATGGGGTCCCGCAGCTGAGTCACCACCGAAAATGAAAAATGAAAGAAATAATATATAGAAATAAAGATTCTTATAACCCTTCAACTAGAATCAGCTCCGGAGTCGAATCAGACTTCAGCTAAGTTATAAAACAATTTACTTATTGAGATCTGACATGTCAAACAATTTAGAAATCGACTCTGATGGTTTCAGCACCACCAGAGTGTTTTAACCCCGAAAATGGGAATCCTATGGAGGAAAAGGAGAAATCGTATAGCAATAACGCCCGAAGGCCTGTATGTACGTAACAGAGGAAAGTTTAGGATTCCTGAAAACACAAAAACTTAATAAAGCCCAAGAAAGTGAGACCTACCCCGAAAATGGAGTTTAACCGTTAAGCGCATTTTGACGAATAGAATCGGTGAATAATCTCGATATATATATATATATATATATATATATATATATATATATATATATATAGTACAGTAGCAGCATATATATATATATATATATATATATATATATATATATATATATATATATATATATATATATATATATATATATATATATATATTTAAATTTTTATAATTCTAAATAGTTATTGAGACCAGTGTTTTTTGCTGTGGAATTCCTTAAGTTCTTTTCTGGACTGTATTACATTCAAAATATACTCATGTCTGTTTTCATATCCAATTCTTACTTGTGACGCTTGTGTTACTTGTGACACTTGACATTCTACTCCTTGGCTGTGGCATGGAAACAAAACAGTGTTAATTGGTTTATTTACAAATTGTTTTATTTCGTCAATTGTTAAATCCTTTAAAACGGGTGGCTGGGTGAATGTTTCCTTTTCCCAATCAATCATGTTTGAATAATCATCTGCATTAAAGTTTAGTGTTTTAGGCAGTTCAAAAACTCTTGCATTGGAATTCCTTGCTCTTGCTTGAATAATTCGTTGAACACCTAAATCTCTTATCTCTTTTAGTCCAACATTGCATACATACTCAGGATGAGCAAAGTAGGAGTTGTTTCTTAATACAAGCTCGATAATCATTGCATGGTTTTTGTCTACGTCTTTAAGTAGGTACATCAGGTACCAAAAATAATGTACTTACACCATCAGTTGCCTTTGAATGTGGCTTTATCCAAAACCAAATTGGTGCGTAAACTTTCGTTATTACATTTACTATATTTTAAAAATCTTTGCTTGGAAGTTCAGTGGAAACGTATAACAGTAAGATCTTGCTTGCTTTTGCTAGCCATCTAGCAATTTCTTGGCTAATGGTGGAGATATATTCCCTGATTTTAGGGTAATTCACATTCCATACAAATAATTTTGGTCAGGGCTAACTTACTTAACGATATCTTTGCGGATCTTCTTCAAGGTTGCTGCTTACAAGTTCAAAATCAACTATCTCCAGCTTATTTACATTTTCTTCAATTTTATTTCCAAAAGTACCCTTAAAAGATTGTGGTCCTGATGTTTTTCCATCAATTGCCTCGAATATGTTTCTGTTCATTTGCATGTAAGAGGTAAGTTAACCACTGTATCGGGCTTTATATCGATTCAGGATTCAGATCGCAAAGGATAGCTTCAAAGGAAATCTCGCTAGTAGTATATCATATCACTGGTCCAGAAATTTTTTTGGACGAGCGTGGATCTCACGCTCTTTCGTGAGCGTATTTTTAGGCCTAACGTACGTACGCGTACATATGATGGGAGACCATGTTAATCTCACACATACGCAGTGAGTGATCATTACCAGCCACCACATACGTTCATGGAGTGTTTTTATCCGCCCAACTTCTTCATGTTAGTACCCACCCAGCTACAGTTCAGGCCACTTTTCCCAAGCCAGAGGGTGCTTTGCTACTCACTCTTTTTTCTGAAGGTGTTTTCCTCCCCTAAAGGGTATTTTTATATCATGCTTTCGTGGCCGCTATTTTAGGCCTTAGAACTGTACTTAAATTGCCAGAGTATTTCAGACCTAAGTTCTGCACATGGTTGAAGACCATGTGCACGAACTTAGGTCGAAATGAACGCTCAAATGAAAGAGCATGAGTTTAAGTGCAGTTAAAAATTTTAAACTAAAATAGTGGCCATGAAAGAGCATGGAGTATAAAAATACCCTCTGAAAGAAGCTGGGGATTGTAAAACACACTCAGGAAAAAGTTTGATGTATAAAAATACCCTCTGGAAGAAGCGGTGGAGGGTAAAAACACACCATTAAGTAGCTGGGCTGGTAAAATCACCCCATGAAAGAAGCTGGGCGGGTAAAAACACCCCATGAACGTGCGTGGAGGCGGGTAATACCACACACACTAAGATGTGAGATGCCCATGGCTCGACCATGTGCACGTGTACTGAGCCCGGCCTGTACTAGCCAGCCTAAAAAATACTCTCACGAAAGAGCGTGAGATCCACGCTTGTCCAAAAACTTATAGACGAGTGGTATGATTTACTATTCTCTATTAGAATCAATTAAGGAAATTTATTTCATCAGTAATACATCGGGACTGCTAGAATCTGGTGTAACATGAGTCGTGTAAATTTCACCTGGTTCTTTTACGATAGCATAATGTTCTTCCAATTCAGTTTCCTCTTTTCTTTTAATTTGATATTTGTCGCCAAATCCAATGCATTCAATTTTTGTGGTTTCTAATTTCATTCTGACGGTATTCTTTTTGCCAACACGTTTAGTCTCTCTTTTTCAACTTTTTTTTTATCCAACATATTATTTTCATTCAATATCCCCCATTCCTTTAATGTTGCATTTACAATAGCAAAAAGTGCCCTTTAGGTTACACGAAACCGGTCAACTGTTATCGATAAATGTTTATGAACAAATCTATTCTGAGAATTTTTCCTAAGTTTAAATTCTAGATTTAGATTCTATTAGAATATTCTTCTTAGATTTATTGAATCTATTATTTTAACGACACCTTTTTTTCATTGGTGCTGGAAGAGGTAAATTTCTCTGTATACCCTTGCAATATCAGATTCTTTCTATCATATTTTAATACTATATCAAAGTTGCAGTCTCCGCATTCAATTTCATGGAGGTTAGTATAGGTATCCGCTGACCAAGTTTGTTCACTGATTCACATAAAACATATTTTACATGCAACATATTTTACACTGCTAAATTTTTTCCTCCTCCAGGTTTCATCGATCACATTTTTATCTCTGTATCCTGTTCTGGGTCTTCAAGTCTTCAGTAAGAATGTTCCCCACCTTCATCGAGGCGTTTTTAGCACTTTGGTATTGCTAAATGGGAGGACGTAGGGTGGAACTCCTTTGATTTTAGTTGCAATGATTACTGCTTCGGTGGGAGGAGTTCCTTGAAGTCTGCAGAATGCATAACCGTTGGGATTCTCTCTGGTATGGAGGCGCACATTCTATATTCTTTTTATCAACTAAATCAAACAAATATTGGTTTAACTTGTTTGTTTTCATGCTGTTCGCCACAGTAACGCAGCCTTCATGAACTACCGACGTATTAAAACTCTTGAATATCACACAACAATGGTATTCCTCAGGGTTCTGTCTTATCTCCTACTTTATTCCTATTTTTCATTAATGATCTCACCTGCACATCTAACTCTATCCACTCATATACCGATGAC
>JABUQX010006026.1:0-21874 GCA_015478945.1 Trachelipus rathkii
ATTACTCAATTAAATAATTTGGTAAGAAATGAGAAGGGTGAGTCCTGTAGAACCCTGTATGGGAATTTGAGACCTATTTTGAGTATTACTGCTTTTTTTGGTATTAATCTACTAAAAATAAAATATTTTTAATAATGAAAGAATTTTCAGTCAAACTAATATGGTACCATTAATTATCATTACAAAGGATAATCTACTCCAAACTATGTACAAAGCAATAACTTAAAATTTTTGTAGTTGAGGAGCTCTGCAAAACAAATGTATTGAACTAATTAAGAAATCTTAATGACAATCAACAAACTTTATGGGTCTCTACCGAAATTTTTCTCCCATATATATAATCACGAGATATTCTCTATCTATCTTATACTATATTAAAAAGGATAGGCTAATTTGTTTTTCTACTGATATATATATATAGATATACTTATATACTAATTATATATTATATAATATGATACTAATACATTATACTATTATATATACTCAACCTCCTACCTAGAGAAATTGATAGATTTTTTTTTTATTCAATAAAATTGTGCTTTGTATTGAGAGCTTCTAATTTCTGGTACTTAGATATATGATCGGTATTGGGTGAAGACGTTCGATTACTGAACTACCGTAACTTAACGGCCCGAACCAAATAGACAAGTTTGACACAACATCAAAATATTCCGGAGAGTAAAAAATTTAGAAACGGATAAAAATGAATGAAGTAAGAAGAGTTTACTTTTAAATTCATGGCTTCTGTCATTATTTTGATTCTTTATTCTTCATTTATTTCCATATTCCAGCATAATGGACATGTTTTATTAACTCTTATTATAATATAATTCGATATACGCTCAACTATCCTACATCATCTCCACTCTATATATCAATATGTCTCTTAATATATTTGTTTATATATATTTCCGTATCTAACTAACTATCGTCTCGTAATTGTCAGCCTATTTCACCCAATTCTTATTTTAAATAATAAATCAGTTTATGCATGAAATTAGTTTGTATCTGTAGCGCGTTTTGAAAAATAAAATAAATAAATTAAAAAGAAATTAATAAAAACCAATAAACAAATGAAGAAACAAATATTCAATCTTTTCCTATTTTCGATTTTAAAATTAAAAAATTAAAAATTGTTCTTATAGATCTTTTTCTGCATAAAGTGTTACCCTCTAAGAATCTTTCAATAGGAAAAATAAACCAAGAGTTTTCAGTGTGAAACTCCTAGCTCTAACCTACTGTTAAACATGTTTTATTAAGTTATGATAGAATGGTGCAACTAAACCTTAATATAGCAATCGGAATCCAAGACAAAATATTCAAAACATTCGCTGAAAAGTTCATTAAATATTTTGTTGAAAAGGTTTAGGCAAATTTAATATCAAATTCCAAAATTCAATTCACTCTTACAAACATTTATTGAACTTTTCCCTACAATTAACATAGGAACAAACAATTTTAGTCACAATTTCGCTGTCTTAAAATTAAAATCGTTAGAGCAGTCATTTAATGAATTTTTCCTTCCACCAAATTTAATTAATAGCAAATCACAAATTCCAAATTTGGGCCAACTTCTAAAACCTTTTAATGAAATTTTCCATAAACCGATGAAATTCGGACGTTACAACCTTATGGTCGCTAACTTTTACTTATTAGTATGCAAATTTAACTAATAGGTTTTCGTTGGAATTTTATCTGAAAAGTTTGACTACTTTGTAATAGCCCAATCCACTAGATAGTTCTCAGACGACTATGCACTTCATGTGGGAATATATATATACATGTCAGTTTATCTCAAATTTACGACAAGAATTGAGGAGAAAATTTAATATCACAAATAGTATTAATATTATAAGAACAATTTAACATGGATGTGATTTTTAAAAAATTTATATTTCTATGATAATCTTATGAAGTTATTTTTATACATAGATATTATATAGATATATAGGAGAGATAAGAGAGAGAGGAGAGAAGGTGAAAAATTTAGAATAAAAAGATTTAAATTGATAAAGAAAAGAAATATAAATTGAAGAGCAGAGGGGAGAGAGAGAGAAAGAGAAGGAAAAAGAGAGAGAGAGAGATAGAGGGAGAGAGCATTTAAAAAAAAAAAGAAGAAATGTTGAGGAGACGAGGAGAGAGAGAGGAGAGAAGAGGGAAAGAGAGAGAGAGAGAGAGAGAGAGGAGTGAGGAGAAGAGAGGAGAGAGAGTGAGAGGAGAGAGAGAGAGAGAGAGGAGAGAGAGAGAGAGAGATGAGAGGAGAGGAGAGACAGGAAGACAACATATCAGAGATGAGAAGGGAGGTGAGGTAAAGCGGGGAGGGAAGGAGAGAGGGAGGAGGAGAGAGAGAGGAGGGAGCGGAAGGGAGGACAGGAGGGAAAGAAGAGAGAAGAGAGAGATATGAGAATGAAGAGTAGATCAATATGACAAGGAATGAGAGAATAGATAGATAGATAGATAGAATAGATACCAAATGAATTGATAGATTTTAGGATAGATTAGATAGATAGATAGATAAGAATAAAGAAGCTAGATAGATAGATAGAATAGAATAGCAGATAGGATAGAATAGATAAGATAGATAGATATATATAATATAGAATAAGATAATAGATAATAGATATAGAAGATAGATAAGATAGATAGATAGATAGGTAATAAGATAGATAAAAGATAGATATAGTAGATGTAGCAATGATAAGATAGATAGACATAGACTAGATAAGATAGATAGATAGAATAGATACTGATAGATAGATAGAAAAGGGATAGATAGATATAGAGATAGATAAGATAGATAAGATGAAGATAGATTGATAGATAGATAGATAGATAGATAGATAGATTGATTAATAGAGAGCCATAAAAATAAGATCGTCTCATATTACCGCCATAGATAGATAGATAGATAGATAGATAGATAGATAGATAGATAAATAAATGAGAGAAATTGATTAGATAGATAGATAGAAGAAGATAGATAGAATAATAAATGGCTTATAGTAAAATTAAATGTAATAATACATGTAAACATTTTTAAATGTTAAAGATTCTGATTAACAGCGCTTGGGTACAATATCAGAGAATTTAAATCTCAAAAAATTGATATAACTTTCAACCTTAAGTCAAATAAATAATTAAATATATCAAATTTCCTAACGGATTAATGCTCAATATATAAGCCTCAGCTATAATTATTTTAAAAGCATAATAGATTGGGCACCAGTAATATATAGAGATGTTCTGGTAATCTCCTGCAGAAATATGGCTATATTTATGTACTGAATGCAGTGGGGCAATTTCAATTTTTATGTTTCATGATGCAAGTGTTTAATTAAGTGGAGTTAATGGTTTATTAAGCATTAATGAACTTTTATTAAGAAAACTGAAATCTACATACTTATCTTGGCAATCTATAAATATTAGATTGAAAAAAAGAGAGAAATGATAAGAAATAGATGACAAAAAAGAATTGGTTATTTTCTTTTCCGCTGATTTTTCATTCACGTAGATGCTCATTCAAAGACTGACAAAAAAGGTATTTTTTTATTCTGACTTATTGGTTTGTGAAAGAAAAACATTTTAGAGGAAATAGGATTCGCATAAAATGGCTCTAAGATTCTCTCGTTTCTATCTCCAATCTATTCTCTCTATCTCTCTATGTCTTCTTCCTCTCTTTCTCCCTATATTTTTTCACTCACTCCCTTTTCAATATTGCACATTTGTTTTCGTGCAGTCAATGATATCAGTTTTCCTTTCTAATTCAGCTTTTTATCGATCTATTTTTTTTAACTGTTCTCTCTCTCTTTATTATCATATCTATTCATTAATTTATCTATTATACTATTTAATTATCTATCTATCTATCTAATCTATTTATCTATTTATTCTTATTATCTTTCTATCTATCTAGTTATCGTATCTACTACATGCACAGTATGCTATCTATCTATCTATCTATCTATCTATCTATCTATCTATTATGATTATTATCTATCTATCGATCTATTCTATATACTTTATCTCTCTCTCTCTCTCCTTCTCTCTCTCTCTCTCTCCTCTCTCGTCTCTCTGTCTCTCTCTGCTCTCTCTCTCTCTCTATTAATTATTGATTTTATAAAGAAATAATATGCTGTTAATACAAATAGATTTACGACATCATTTTAACCTGACTTGACTGAAATGTTGTGGTGACTGGCGATAATTTGACTTTCAAATTATGTCTCTTAAAGTTAGTTTTCATATTAGGATTTTTTTATTCACTTATTTATTTAAAAAAAATATAATAATAGTTATAATAAATATATTTAAAACTTCTTTATCAGCATTTATTTTTAACATATGATTTGGTTGCTTTTTCAAGCCTCGAATGTAGGTGTTCTGTTACAGAAGAAATTTTCATTTATGTTATCTGTAGATTTAAAATATTTGATTTAATAACTACTATTTAACTTTTAAGAACACTACGGAGGCATTTTCAGGATGTCGTTTATTTTTTAATATTTTGAACAATTTCGAATAATATAAATATATATATACTAATAAAGAATAATAATATATATAATATATAATAGATAAACCTACGTTGACTTTGTTATTTAAAAATGTTTAAAAAATTGGACTTTTATTATATATTTTATGTTATATACGTTTAATGGGTTTCCTTAAGAGCAATGATTCCCGAGGCGCAATTCATGAATATATGTTCTTTTTGATTATGATGGAGAAGTCTGGTCCAGTCCTTTTTAGATGGCGCTTTTATCGGGATTTTTGTGGTGTTTCTTCCTTATTATAGTGAAAAATTTTACTCGCTAATACTTATGCTGCGAACATGTCATGTTGAGCTGGTATTCGTTGTGTATCATGAACGGGCGTTACATCAGGATTTCAAGAAACTTGATAATTGTTTTAATAGTAATGTATGTTTAGGAGGCTTGAAAAAAGGCACAAAATCATATGTTAATTATAATGATATATAGATATGAATTAATGAATGATAATATAAAATAATAAAAAATAATAATAATAATAATATAATAATATAAGAATATAATATAATAATGAATATAGATAATAATAAATATAATAATAATATAACAGTAATAAGGATAATAATAAAATAATGAATCGAATAATATAATAATAATAATATATAATATATATAATAATAAAATATATAATAATAATAATATAATAGATGAATAATATAATAATAATAATAATAATAATAATAAGAAAATAATAATAATGAATAATAATAATATAAGTAATAATAATTCTAATATATTGAAAGATGTTTATTTCGGAATGAAAATCACGACGAGTTCAGAGAAGCACGAGTTGTACAACATCACTCTCCGCCTTTCAACCCAGCACTGAATTCTCTTCTTAACGAACTAACGTATTAATATTATATTCTTGAGTTTAAATACTACATTACGAGAATGGTTTAAAAAGTAAATATTCTTGTTTTATTATTTCAATTTTCATTGTGCAGTTTACATACTTTCGAACAATAAAAATTAATCTAAACTTGCATATTTCTATTCCCAAAATTTATCTAAATTATATTTAGAATAATAATTAATTTATAAAAACATAATATTTGCTCGATTTTATTACTCTTCCTTCGATTTCTTTTCATATGTGCGAAAGATAAGAATTCGCTTCATACTCAGCTGTGTACAGCCGTCAACTGTGCGCTGGGAAGTTGAGAAAGATAGCCCAAACTGCTCTGCCTTAGCAGCGTGTTCCCAACACTTTTCTCAGACCTCTTTACCCAATTTAACTTCCTCCATAAAGCAAGCTACCCCTTTTACAAAATGTTTTCAACATTAATATATATGGCTAAATTAAAACAAGAGATATGTTTTTATTTATATTATTGTAGCAATGTATTTGAACATTGTGCATCTCTAATGACTATTGGCAAAGTCCAAAGAACATCAAAGTGGGATGGATGGAGTTTGCCATGCTTAGTTGAGGAAATTCTCGGCTTCGTGGTTGAAAGTGCTAGCTTGGCATCGTTTGCAACATTCAAGCGAGTCTTCTTTTTGTTTTCATCCCCAGCACAGTTGAAAACCTCTTCTCGCAGAGATACGTTGTTGAGAATGATATCAAAAACTTCAGGGTTCTCTTGGACAGAATTGGTGAATCAGCTAGTAGTGAAATTCAAAAAGAATCTGCATTTTGGTTTTGGAATTCGATTTTTAAGGCTTCATTGGCTCTCATTGTAATCCACTCGCCCTTTGCATGGAAATCATCATCATGAATGGCATCATCAGGTACAGAAAAGGGATAAATGACCCACTGAAGACTGACTGTTTCTTGGTCACTGTCTGCAAAGTAGTGATGCATGTTTGTTTCAAGCTCCTTCAAATGCTCGTTCACATCTTTGTTGATGATCTGTAGAAGTGATACAACATTATTTTCCTCGACAAACTGATCTAGGGTGTGGAACTGGGCGGCCATTCCTTTCTCCAAGCTCCGAATTCAGAGTAGTTGCAGTTTCCGCAGAAATGCAGTCACAGTTTGATGGGCAGCAATGACAATCATGTTCCGACCCTGGAGTTGCAGATTACCACTGTTCTGATCCGTAAATATGTCAGCCATGTAACAAAGTCGAGCAAGCCACTCCTTATCAGTGAATTTAGTAGCAAAAGGAGATGCTTTTTGCTCCAGGAATTCCTGAATAGACTTTCGGAGCTAGATGACTCTACGTACAATCTTGCTTCGTGACAACCAGCGAACATCGGACATCGAGTTCTGTTGGTTAGAGCAGGAACTAGTACTCAATACTACTTCTCCCATTAATCCTTACAACAGCTCCTTGAATATCACGTACAGTCACATCACATGGACTTGAAAGAAAGTCTGACGATTTTCAACCACACTATCTTGCACAAACACTAGATTGTTAGAGTTACCCAGGCAGAACTTTTATCGATCCAAGAGAGTACCGGATGAATGATGCATGATCTACAGAAATTTCTGGATTCACAGCTTGTATGAGGCCCCGTAATCCACGATGACCACCCATCATTGACGGTGCTCCATCGACGGAGACCTGAATTAAAAATATAAATTTTATTATAGATTTTTTGTCAGTTGGTTTATCTTACTTATTTTTCTTGCCCTTATGATTATAGGATTATTTAATTTCTATTTAACAGTTTCTATAACAATTTTGTTGATAAGGACAGTTTAAATATTTAAAGGGTGAAAACATCTCTCATTACCTGTTACATGCGCTGTGTGCCCAATCCTAATCCATTCTTGTAAAGAAAGACTATTTGACGATACTTCGATAGATATACTTCTCCCTTGCGTAGTTGTCAGCCGGATCTCGTAATAATATAATACTCTTCTTTGATCTTGTCGTCTGGGGTGGACGTAACGCGACAGACCAAAAACAAAAAGCAGGAAGAGGACAACTAGCTACGCTCGACCGATTCCACAAATTGGCAAAGAAAATTTGCTAATATGAATCTCGTGTTGTCCGAATCTGGGAATCAGGATATCTGAATGCCATGTCATCGACTCGTCGCTCGGGGATTGTCACCTGGTTTGAAGTATGAAAATTATGGCACTGCAAGTTTCCTTCCTGACTCCTGACTCCGCCACATATACCTTGCTTACCATTGCTCGTATTTGCGACATAGATTTGGATGACAATTCCCTGGAAGTCGATGTCTGGGAGTGCTTTGATGAACTTTGGTGTGATTGCTTTCATTCGTTTCAACACTGACTTTTGTGACATTCCAACTACATTGTGGCCGATCTCTACTGTGCACCAGAATTAACATATATCGCTCAACAGCAACTGGCAAAGATAAAGCAGTCAGATACCTCGTGCACTTTGTTTGGACAGTTTTATTGTTTATCTGCATAAAAAGAAAAAAAACTGCATTGACAAAGATTGGAAATTTTTCCGCTATTCTTACCTGGGCTGATTGCCTCAACCACGAAACTGCCAGTGTATTAAATAGAGGCAAGCCTTCAAGCCAGTGAGGTGACTTCGATGAATCATTACAACGGGTATGGTCCACCTCCTACCGTATCACACATTTTTTCGTTTTTACTTTTTTTATTGACTGTTTTTTCCAAACTTTTCTCTCTTGTCGCTCACACCTCTTCAAATTTTACCCCCAGGGGTAATTTACCTCCAGTTTGGGAACCAATGCTCTATGATAAAGAAATAGATATTCCCAAACTGGGGTAAGGAAAACGGATATATAATTATAACTATATATATATATATATATATATATATATATATATATATTCTACACTATATATACTATATATATATATATAATATATATACTATATATAACTAATATACATATATAATATATATATATATATTACTATAATATGGAAGAAGTTACTTTCAACGGCCACAACGGATATGGAACGTCAGATACGAAAAATTTTTTTATTCGCAGAGCCTCTTATTGAATACTATACAATATATGTCTCTAGTGTGAAATGGGTTAGGATAAAAGGATTCTAGGTTGAGTCAAGCTTAGGCTTAGGTTTATTACTCCTAACTGATTTAGGCACACCTCCTAGGTTACTTTTCGTTATGGATTATTATCAGGTGTTAAGTGTACCGTTTATGTTACGCTCGATTAAGGACTACTATAGGTTTAATGTTACGATTCCTATAGTTTAACAATCGTTTTGTGAATACCGTCAGACCTACGTAATAGGTGTTACATTATACATTACTGTGTTGAGTATTCATACACACTAGATTACGCTCAGTATTATATTATAATATATTAATTATATTATTATATAATTAAATTTTCCAATAATTAAATACATATTATATAAATTTTAATAAAATAGAATATTATTTTACGATTCGCAGAATTTACGATATAGGCGACATAATTACATCTCATCCTTTGATACGCATTTAAGAAATATGCTGCAGAAGTGCTTTGAAAAAGCCATATCACAATTCCTCTATAAAAAATCATGACTATAAAAGAAATATTATGCTGTTCACATTAATAATTTTATAAGATGAGATTTAACAAAATAAGGCGCGCAAAAAATTTTAAGTGTATTTTATAGCATGTAGAATTCAAAAAAAAAAAAAAAAGTAAAATTAATATTTAAACTATTTCTTCGTTAACTCCTAATTAGAAATTTAATTTTATATAAGTTAAATCTTATCGTTTGATATCAGTACCATTTTTAGTAATCTCTACATCTACTCTTAGAGCTCTCACGCACTTTAAGTACACTTCCTTCACCCTATACATAATATATTACATAATGCTATACTGATAATTAACCTCATTAACTATACATATATTAATACAGTATAAATATATAGTATTATATACTATATAGTATATTATATATATTACCATATATTAAATAGTTGTATCTTATAACAGTATATATATGATATTAATGAGGTAGTATATTATATAGATATAGCAAATATATAAAACTATATACGTATAATATCTAATAGTAGTAAAGCGGTAATATAGAATACTACTATACTCTTAAAGACCAATATATACCCAGATGATACTCAATGATCAATAAAGTGAATATAGTGAAATACAGTAAAACTACGGTTATATTATTACTTAAACAATATCTATATATATAATTATCACATATATATATAATATACTATATATATCATCTTATGTATATACTACTCTCTAATTTCTACACATAAACAATATACCCGCTTATTTAGGGAATCGATTAATAATAAAAATAATATACTACTACTTTATTAGTAGTATTATTTCTACATAAATTGAATAAATAAAATATAGAATAACCTACATATATAAGCTTCTAATAAGTCTAAATATTTTATTATAGTTAGTTAGAAGTTTATAAGTGTTAATAATCTTATGCCGGTTAATATTATAAATACACTACACTCTTATGTTAATAAATGACGGTTTAACTAATTGTAGGTGATGCCAAAGCAAGCTGGTTCTTAATAGTAAAAAAGAGCTTGGTTGAAATGGAGTGGTCTAAAAGCAATTATGATAGTAAAGGTCATCATTATAAAAGCAAGTTATTGTTTATGAAAACTAATATTACTTTCTTATGTAGAGGAACAAAAGGAATGACGCTAAACCAATATGGATTAGTGACCGTCAGGACATGTATAAGATAAGGTAACTCTGAATAATCAGTGGTTAGGAACAAAAAGGGTGAATTTATAGGAAAACTTACAAGCGGAAATGAGAGCTGTTGTAGGGTTAGTTTAAGCACAGTAAAGGCTCAAAGAAATATGTATTAATGAAAGGTTGTCCTAGCCGAGAATTCTGCCATAGAATAATGAAACAGAAGGTGCGCTTTCGTAACTTCGATGAAATGGATGTGAAAAGAGTGTGGGAGGGAACACTGTCGAAAATCTGTATAACACGGCAGTATGAAAAGGTGAGGGTGAAATCGCTGTGAGTTTGTCATGATGCCAAGCAAGTACATCATACGATGAATTCTTGGGGTACCGAGGGGTAGATTAGTTACGGGAGGAGGATGAAGGCATGGGGTTTGAATATGAATGATGATATTACTTTGTGCCCATGCACTCATGAATGGAGGCGAAATGGTGGATATGATAATGGATGAAAAGGTTGTCGAAACATAAGCGAGTTTTTATGGACTGGTTACATGTTCCGTGACGAGATTGGTGAAGGAGAGACAGTTAATATGCCCTTATAACTAATGGATAAAGGGGTATATAGACCGCGAGCTGTAGAACTACGGGAAAGTTAGTTTTAGTTGTAGTGTTATGTAGGGAAGATATTATGGTGCCTGGTTACATTTTCCGTTTGAAAGAGTACCGTCCTAGTGACTGATAGGAACTAAGATTGTGAAAGATCATCAGGTGCATTTACGCAGAGTCTGTAGGGATACTGTGATACAGATTTTTACATTGAGAAACCTGAATAGACAGGTACCGTGAAAATGATGTGGAGAAGACAGAATAATTTTAACTTATTTTTTTCACGGCGCTTAGCTGGATTTGCAAAGAGCGAATGAACAGAATTAATATAGGGTGCAAGCTATGTGAGCAGGTGTTAGCTGTTTATGGTGTTCCGGTTGTAGGTCCTTCAAAACTGATCCAGAATCTAGTGTAATGACGCAATCGTCGAAGGTGGCGTGTGTAGACAGAATAAGAAATATGGAGTCGAAGGAAGTGATTCTCGGACTTCATATTAATACCGAGTGAAAGGCAAGGATGTTTCTATGCTCTCTCCTTGGCTGATTTTAAATATTGTATATGGATGGGTTACCTGAATAGAATAGAGGTCTGACAAGTGGCAGGGAGAGATGGCTGTCTAGAAATGACTGACTGAGATGGGAGAGAGATTGAGGCGTGCTTGTTTATTGGGTACGTCGGATGGATTTGCGCCTTTGTGCTGAATGAAAGTCTAAAAGAGGTTTTAAGAGGATTGATAGAGGAGGATTTTCGCACGGTGAGTCGTATAACGGAGAAGGGTTTGAAGAGGTAAAGTGTAGATGTGTTATGTTATGGGAGTGGAAGAGTCCGCGGTTGGGTGAAGACATGTTAGATGGGTTGAGGCGAACTGGAAAATTGAATCTGGAGTTTTATAAATATTTTAAGATACTATGTTGGATGAATAAACGGAAACCGGATGATGCATGTAACTGTATTACGGAGGCGGGTTGGTGATGGTCACGGTAAGGTGGCTGGAATTGCACAATTAACATTTCTATGTGAATGTGAGGCATCGTATGTCTTAAGAGGGTGCTTATGTGTAATGTGCAAATGAGCATAATGTTTTGTATTTACCATTGGTTAATTTTAGTGTGAATAAGCTAGATGGTTCATGGAATAAGAGGTAGTATATTTAAAGATACAAAATGTTCAGATGGACAGAAATCTTAAAGGTACGATATTTCCTAGAAGTGGTAAAGATGAGGAATGAACGCATTAAAGGCGAAAGTTGTGTGTGGTGAAGAAAGGCGTAATGAGATAAAGTAAAACGGAGTTTACAAATGGAGATGGTTTCGCGTAATATAGAAACTTAACATTCTTATGATAGGTCGGGTTGGTTGACGCGATATAATATAGTGGTGCAGTGTGGCTTTGAATTGAACCGGCCTGGGTAGACCGAAGAAGAAGTGGAATGAGTCAGTAAAGTGGATTGAGTCATAGAAGGAATGTGAGTTTGGCTAAGGCGAGAATAAAAGAAGGTACATCAACAGGAGTGAATGCGGGGTTTTTGTGAGGGGGGTATGGTGGTGGTCTTTATTATAATATATATATATATATATATTTGATAATTCTACGTATATTAAGGTTAATAATAGTTTGAATATGTATACAGTAGTATTGAGTAGGTAGTTATCGAGTATATACCTACTATATTATAATATTATATAATATATATATCATATATATATAGTAGTTAATTGATATTATAGTATATTCTGAATTCTCAGCTCTCCCCCGATAGAGGAGGGGGGGGGGGTAGTACTGAGAGAGTGAAGCGAACAATGCAATTCCACTCCCTCTCTTTATTTTTTTAGCCCCCTTCCTCTTTTGTGTCTCTAAGAGATAAAAATGTTTCGTTAATCTGCCTTCTGGGTTGAATTTCTAAACAGAATACGACCTTTCCTGTTAAAATGAGCACAAACAGGCATCATCATCATCCAAAAAAAGAAAAAGAAAAGAAATTGTCGCTTTACATAAAATGATTTCCCAATATAATAAGTGATTAATATTGATTCTGTAATGTGAAAAAGAGGTCTCCTCCACCACCGATACCCTGAAACAAGGTCTTGCAATACACATACACGTACGGTTATGCTATCCGTAACTGAGATATTTTTAATGTGTCAAAGTGATGGAGAGTTATTAGCGTATTTGCAATGTAAAAAATTAATTATTAAGATTATTAATTATTAAAATTATTAATTATTAACTATTAAAATTAATAAAAGTAATAGTTATCACAAGAATGTAGGTAACGACCTTAAGCGTGTCCTGATCGTCAAAACGTAACCTAGACGTAACGTGTAACGCTAACCTAAACCGTAACATGATATATATAGTATATTGTGTATATAATAATGGTATTATGAGTATATAGGTAGTAAGTATATATATGGTTTATTAGGTATTATATATGGTTATATATATATATAGTATATATAATATATAGTATATATGTATACTTATAATGTGATGGACCGGATGTCAAATTTGACTGTTTGCGGATTACGCCTTTTAATAGAGGATGCGGATGCGGATACGGATCTTAAAGTAGATGAGGATACTCGGATGCGGATGCGGAAATGACGTACTTTTTATGAATCAAAAAATTATATAGTAATATATATATATATATATAAATATAATATATTATATATATGTATATATTATAATAGATATTATATTAATATAATATAATCGTATATAGTAGTATAGTATATATATATGTATATATATATTAATATATATATAATAATAACTATATATATTATATATATATATATATATATATAATATATAGTATTTATATAATATTATATTATATATAATATCTATATATATTATATATACGTATATATATATATATATATATATATTAGTGAAGTGGACATGACATGACATGAATTTTATATATATACTATAGGTATAGTACGTGTTAGGATATGGTATGTATATATATATATATATAATATAGTAAGTATAATATATATAAGTTAATAATATATATATATATATATACTTAATAAAAATATATATAAATATTATATAATACCATATATATATATATCTTATTAATATATATAAAAATCACTACTATTATTAATATAATATGTTCCTAATATCAAATAATATAACAATAATACTATATTATATTTATACTATTATATATATATGGGTTATATTATTATATAGATATATATTATATATATATATATACCTATCCATATATATAGTATAATATATAGTATATATATATACATGAGCAGTATATATATATACCAAGCTTCGTCCTGTAGTGTATACTCATATCACTTCTACAACGTGTCTCGTATTATATACTATACGTTACTATATATATTTATATATACCTATATATAACTATATACTATATATATTACTATATATAATATAATATATATTAATATATATAGTTAATATTATTCTAGTATAGCTATATATATATTATATATATATATATTATATATAATGTGCAGATTTTGAAAAGTTTAGGCATGTAACTAGAAACCTACATATAACTATCGAATCATTGAAAAATTAAAAACTATTTTATTAATCAGGAGACATTTTTACCCCAGAATTGAATTAAAAAAAAAATTAGTTGATTTTTTACATATAATATTTATTAATAACTTCATATTTTAATTAATTAAAAGTAAAACAAGTGCAGGCTCTGATCAGAACTTGAAATGGCACTGAAGCTCCAGTATCTCTGAGACGAAAAGTTGCCAAATGTTCATAATTTATTAATATAATTTGAAGAAATATTATTTTTTTTCTTTTTTATAATCCCGTTTTAAATTGTTCGAGCCGACGGAGGACAGAAGGGGGACGAAGTGCCCCCCGTCGTCCCCGTAGGCCGAGAAACCCCGACTCATCTCACTCGTTCTTTGTTTACCCGTGGGTATCTTCTGTCCGTTTTAAATAAAAGAATTACAAAATTCAACATTTGGACAAGCGGGTTCCGTCATCACGTCGTGAGTAAGCGGCATCAATCGAATAAAAGTCCAGAAAACTTATATTTTCAAGATTTTAACAATTTAATTTTTTAAAAGCGTTTTTTTTTCTAGTTTTATTTTTATGTGTAAATTTGTTATGATAACAGAGTGTCTCCTGATTTAATAAAATGATATTTATTTCGTGATTAGCTGTCTATAGTTTTCTAGATTACTTATGCCTGAACTTCTTCGAGATGCTGACCATATATATATATATAATATATATATATTATATTATATATTATATATTAAGCTTATTATATATATATATATATATATATATATTATATATATATATATATATACCCTATACAATATATATATAATTATTATTATTAGTATATATAGTAGAAATGGAAATTCAAAATTACAATATTCCCATAAACTCCCATGATAGAAGGATGCCAAATATATTTATTTTACATAATGCATTTTAATCAAAGTCAAATGTAGAAAACATCCTCTCACATCCTCATTTTTTCAAAAAAGAGGATGGGGATGTGCCGTTAAGTGAGCATGCGAATCGCCGGATGTCAATTTAATGGTGTGGATGTTCCGCAAGATTGCGATTGCGGATTGTCAAATGTCCATCACTAATATATATTAATATTATATCGCTATTATGATATATATTTTAATATATATATATAATATATAGTATAAATAATAATTATATGTATAACTATATGTTATTTTCATTATATAGTATAAATGAAATTTATATATAAATTAATAATATATAAGTATAGATATATAGGTATATAGTATATATATATTATATAGTATATATAATATATTAATTTATATATTAATATATATATTATATTAAATATATATATATAATAATATAATATATATAATACAATTAAATACATAAAATTTATATATATATATTTCACTCACTAATGTTTCTTTACATACCCAGTATGGGACCAATGCTCTAAGGTTTTAGAGCATTTGTTCCCAATAACTGGGGGTAAAAATACCCACCCTGTGGGTAAATGAGAGAGTGTCGAGGTGATCAAGAAAGCAAAAGTTGAAAAAAAGTAAAAAAAAAAAAAAGAATAAAGAGATGTTGGCAACCCTGAATGATTCATCGATTAGCGTCACGACTCGCTTTCGCTTGAGGCTGCCAATCATAATTTTACACGAGCTGTCAGCTTTCTCTTTGAGCATCAGCCTAGTTATGTAATGTGCTAACCATTTATATTACGCATGTAAATTTTTTTATGCATAGTTCTCTTTCTTTTTAATGCAGATTAAAGGATAAAATGTCCAAAAAGCGCAAATTCTGACGTCAATTTCTTCTCGAAGTTTTTATGAATTGCCAATGTAAAATGCTTGAGATCGGCCACAATGGGTGGTATGCCTACACATGTCTATTGACGACTGAATATGTTAATCCAAATCTAATGTGCATAAGAGATGGTAATGAGTAATGATGGCGGACGGAATCATAATGCGAAGGACTGGAGTGCCATATATTATCAAACAACACATCCGCCAATACAGTCGAATGAAAATGAGCAATCAGATATCCTGTCCCAGTTACAAAAGACGATATCATATAGGAAATTTTCTTTGCAATTTGATGAATCGTGTGACGTAGCTAGTTGTCCTCTTCTCCTTTTGTTTGTCAATTACATCTATCATAGCAAATTAAGAAGAGAAAAGTTATTATAAACTAGCGTAAATTCACACTGACAACCACGAAAGGGAAAGATATCTTCAATATCATCAATAGTTTCTTTACCAAGAATGGATTGGAATTGGAACAGCGTTCAACAGGTACGGAGAGATGTTTTTATAATTTTATTTAAATGTCTTATAAATTTAATCAACAACTTATAAGAATTAAATTAAAATTGAAAACGCCTATAATCTAAAGTTAAGTTTAATAATCTAAGTAAGATAAATAACCAAACTGACAAATCTATAAAATTAAATTTTTATGTTTTAATTCAACCGTCTCCGTCGATATGAGAGCACACGTCTGATGAAAGGGTAAGTTCTCCCGAATAGTATTAACAGAGTGAAGCAAGAGTTTGATGTTCAAAGAAAGTTTTCTGATAGATACATTTGACATCCATTCGATTGTACGGTACTGTGTATCATCTTGATCGAGAAAGTCTGCCTGTGAATCTAAAAAAATTTAGGTGGTTATGAAGACATGTGTTTGAAAATCGTGTCAATACTAATAATCTTCAAGTTCCATATGGATCTGAATTCACGTATATTCAAGGAGCTGTGTGTAAGGAAATGGGAGAGTAGTATGAAACTTTCTGCTCTAATCACCATCACCGATTGTATCGCTGGTTGTGCACGAACAAAAGGTGTACCGCTAGAGTCATCTAGCTTCCGAGATGGCCTATTCGCAGCTAATGCTCCCGGAACAGTCAAAAAGACATCTCCCATTTGCTACTAAAGTTACACTGATAAGGAGTGTTGCATGCTCGACTTTGTTACATGTGCTTGACATATTTAACGAAGAATCAGATACAGGGTAATTATACGCAACTCCAGGGATCGGAAACACGTTGTCATTGCACTGCCCCATTGTCCCAAAAACTGTGCACTGCATTTCTGGGGAATATGAACTCTCGAATTACGGGAGCTTGAGGAAGGAATGGCCCGGCCCAGTTCCCACGACCACTAGACCAGTTGTATGTGAGGAAAGATACGGATTTAGTCAAGTAATCAGCTTCTATCCAGATACATCAACAAGATGTTGCAACGAGAGCATTTTGAAGGAGCTTGGAAAACAAAATACAGCCCATCGCTACTTTCGAAAGGGACACGTAAAGATCAACGATAAAAAACAAGCCAGTCTTTACTCATGTGGAGATCATTCATGCTCGCTATCCGCAACCCCATTTTCATGTTACCTGGAGTGCATATGATGATTTCCTCTGCGTAGGGATAAGAGTAGATCACAATTGCACGCAACCAACTTTAAATGAGCCTTAAAAAGAATTTCGAATTTCAAAACAACAAAAAATGCAGATACACTTTGAAATTATCACTACTAAACTTCGTGGGAATTCCTTATCCAATCTACTGGATCCAAGAGTTGTTGATGATCATTTCTCAACAACGTATCCTCTGGGATGGGGGTGGGGGGGGTGGGGGGGGGGCGGACGGAAGATCTTTTCTAACTGATGCTTAGGTGTTCATGATAACAAAAAGAAGACTTAGTTAGTTTTGGCCAGATCACTATAGAATGGGTTGCACGGTGCGCGGTTATTTCTAGCACTATTCAACCACAGAAGCTGAGAATTTTCTCAAACTCAGCTTTCAAGGCATGTACGAACTGCCAGATCGCATGCCCACTGATTATGTTGTGTGACTTTGCCAATAAAATGCATTAAGAGATTGCACAATGGTTCATATAGATTTTAGATGGATAGCGAAGATAAAACGTAGAGAACAATCTATATACTAATGGTTGAACATTTGTGTGAAAAAGGGTAGCTTACTTTAATGGAGGAAGTTAAGATGGGTTAAGAGAAAGCCTGAAAACAAGCTTGGCGAGATGAAGCACACTGCTCCTAGAAAGCAGAGAAGGCATCATTGAGAGTAAGGACTATTATTATTATTAATTATAACTTCCCAGCGGTTCTAGCGAGATGTCAATATCTAAGTAGCCTGAAAAAGTGAATAATACTTATTATAAGTAGATTTTTTGTTATACATTCCGAACAATTGAAGGAGAAGAAATGTACAGGAAGTATAAATAAAGTTCCTGAGTAGCAAATATAATATTAACGGTATATTTATATAATAATTAGTACTGCTATATAAATTTTTAGATATAAATTATTTGGAATAAAGTAATTATTGACAAGATATAAAGATTAATGTATAGAAATCTAATAGAATTACGAAAAAAATATAATTAAAAAGTGAACAGAACCTAGTTTTTTTAAAGCTATCACTCTATAATCTATATATAATACTGAGCAACTATGAAAATCTCATACTTGAATCAACTTGTAGCTTCACTCAAGTGAAATAGTAAAGATTTAGGTGTACAATCTCATCTAACCTTTTAAAATTTCTAGTTTGGATAATCGCTGCATAGCATTTATACTGTAGGAATAATTTAATAAATATAGTATTTGCATCAGTACGGTAAGTTATTTTAGGCTACTGTATTTAATCTTTATAATTAATTTGCTTTGTAACTGCATTTAAGAATATCTGTATGAGGATAAGAGCCTGCTTTACAAATAGCGATTATTGTTATGTGAAACTCGGTCCGGAGATTTCAGAAAATATTAAAAAAGTTATATTATTATATATAATCATTATATATAGTTACTATGATATATATATTAATAGGTATATTATATAATTATAATAATACTATATATATAGCTAGATAGTTATACTTATTTATAGATATACATAGTATAATGCTATATACTATATAGTGATATATATATATATAATAAATAATAGTAAATAAACGTATAGTAGATATATTTTAGATTATAGTATATAGTAGAAATATTATAATAGTTGTTGTATATATATATGATTAATGAGTAATTTTCAAATTTCTCAGCCTCCCGAAAGAGCAATATGCATGTAACTGAAAATTAATTAGAACAGCTACAGGAAAAAAAAATAAAATTTTTCGATTTTTATACAGCAATCAATTTCATTGATGAAACTTAAAAAAAAATTTATTTTATTCTAATATTTATGTAATATACACATTATTACATGACCTTAATGTTTTTCAGTGGGCAAGCGAACGGTGTGATTTAGAGCCTTGAATCCTGGCATTACTTCACGAGAGCAATAACAAAATAGTATTTTTATATTTTTAACGCTTTGGAGAAAATGTTATTTTTTCTTTCTATACTCTTTGTAAAAGTATAGAAAAATTCACGGAGGGACGGAAAGGGTGACGGAAGTCCCCCGTCGTCCCCGGTAGCCGAGAACCCCGACTCTGTCCATCGTTTTTGGTTTACCCTTGGGATATTCTTTTAGTTAAAAAAGAAGAAAAATTCAACATTTGGCACCGTTTGAGTGCTCACTCGGAGTAACTCGAGCTTTCTTCGAATTATCAGAAAACGGTAAGTATCATAGCAAGTTTTCCAAATTTTTAACTATTTTAAATTTTTCATGAAGCGTTATATTTTATTTTTTTTTTTAATTTCCATGGGAAAAAAAAATTCTCCTGATTAATAAAATGTTAATTTTATTTTCCTGTAGATGTTTAAGTTTTTTTAAGTTATATGCATGATTAGGCTGGAGGCTGGTACATTAATATAGTAATAATTGATATTATATATATTGATCTTTACATATTAGATAGATCTATTATATATATATAATAGACTTTACATTTTTGATATGATCTTTAATATTAGGTAGATTATTATATATATAATATAACCTTATTAAAATTACCTCCAGTCGGAAAGTCCCGAAAAAAAAAATTCCGATTTTCATGAATTAAATGAAATCCTTGAAATGATCTGAAAAGAAGATAAAACATAAAATGAAAATGAAAAATGACCCTGAAAAAAGTTGTGATGACGCAATATGACAAATACATGGCACACGAACATATGTCTACGAGGGACTCGCCCGTATCCCCCCCGATCAGTGAGTGCTGCAAAAAAATAGTATAAAAATGGAACTCTGGCAACTATAAAACTTGGGGGGAAAAGGTAAAATTGGCTTGAACGTTATAAATATTATTAGGAGGACTTTCATAAACTTTGTTTCAATAGCAGATTTTCGTGTTTATTTCACATTTTTTTTAAAATCAAGCTTACTCGGTATGTTCAAGTATATTCATCAAAGCTTCATGAAAATCGGCCTGAGTTGATATTTTTTTATAATTTCATTCATAGACAAATTTTGTGAGAATGAAATTTTGCGACTTCATAACTTTTTCCAAGATCATTTCACGAGGATATTTTTACCCTTTTTATTCATTACAGTTCATTTCAAGTATTTCATGTTTCTTGAAAATCGAAAACCAGGGGTGCATTTTAATATATATATATATGATATATATATATATATATATAGTAATATATCTTATGTATATAGATGATATATATATATATAATATAGTATATAGTATATAGTATATACTATTGATATATAATGTATATATATGCTATAGTATATATAATAATTACCTAGGCTAATGAAGAAATGCAGTATGTTCAACTTCTTATTTAATTAAACAGCAGAACAGCGACGTTTTGGAACACATGTTTCATTATCAAGGAACTGCAGGGAATAGTATAGTTAATAGTAATCTATTATATATTATATATATATATATATATCATTGGTAGTATGATATAGTAATATATATATAAATATATTATAATATAATATAATATCATGATATATGATGATATATATAATGATACTATCTATAGTTATATATATAGTTATATAATATATAAATATATAGCGGGCTTGAAGTCACAACTACAACGCGACGAAATCAGCAAGGGTAGGCTAGCCTCCTACCTCAAATATTTTTTCTTAGCTCTTTTTAATAAGAATAATTTAAAGTGGTAAACGTAAAAGCATGAAATTATTAGGATATTTTTATATGAAAGTGTAAAAAAGAGAATTTATATGACTAATCTTAAGAAAATCACTGACTTTATAAATAACAATATAATGATAAGCTTTCAAGTTGTGGACCGATATTATTTCTTTCCTAAGATCTGGTTACTGAAAGGGTAATAGATTCTCAAAGCATTGGGCAGCATCGGGTAGGATCTCATATTTCATCACGAAATATATAGGCAAAGGCAAGCGTCATAGCCTTCGCTGTGAAGAAAAAAAAATATAAACGCAACGATTTTCGGAGTCACGTAAACTTTCGTTTCACTGGCCAGCTGAACCATCGAACGAAATAATCTTGAAAAAACAGATTTTGAGTCTCTCATAGTCTCTCTCGTTCACTCTCTCTCTCCTCTCCTCTCTCGTTCTCATCTCTCTCCTCTCTCTCATCTCTCTCTCTCCTCGTCTCTCGTGTTCACTCTCCGTCGTCGTCTCTCGCGTCTACGTTTATCTATCCTACTGTCTATAAGCCTAACTATCCTGACTCATATCCTAATGTCTGATT
>JABUQX010006027.1:0-2500 GCA_015478945.1 Trachelipus rathkii
CATACACCAGAAAGAGAAGAGGAGTAGAGCATGATATATATCGAAAAGAAAAGCCATCCCTCTTACCTTAACTTAAAATAATGATTTTATATCAACTTATATATAACTATTTATATATATATATATATTATTTTATATATATATATATTATATGAACTATTATAATATTATATAAATGTATGATAATACAATAATAATATAGCCATTATAACTACATCGTTTATGAAATTAATACTATAAAGAATATATATAACCTATAAATATATATATTAATCAAAATTAAACATATATATATATATACTATATTATATTATATATATATATATATCTAGTTTACTATATAAATCAACATATATAATATATTATATATATATTATATAATATATACATAATATATATTTATATTATTAATATATATCAATAATTATATTAAACATATTAAATTCTATCTATTATTTTTATGTTTTTCGATAAATAATATATATATATATAATTATATTATAGATATATATATATATATAATATATATATATATATAAATATAAATATATTATATATATATACTATAACTATACCTATATAATACATACTACTAGTATATATATACCTAATACTAATTTAATAATATATAGATATATATATTATAATAAATATAGTAAAGATTTAGAATACCTTATATTTTTAAATCTTACAAGAAAAGCCATATACAGCGCCGAATCTTTTACAACTAGTTTAACTTAATCACTCTATATATAATTATAATTATATAGTTTCTCATTTTGAAAAATATTTTAATTATAACACTAATAAAGTTAATATAATAATATATATAATAGCAAAAGAGACGAGTTAAAGAGTTAATATAATTTAACTTTTATTTTTACATTAACGAAGTTTTTATAACAGCCAGAAGGACCAAAACAAACTAAACATTTCTATTACATAAATATACTTGCCGAGATTAGGTTTCGGTGAGCAAATCTTCAAAACCCATTTCAAGGCAAAAGTATAATGAACAAAAGAATAATTTAACGTCTAAACAAATACTGAAAATATGAAAATATAAATAAAATAGCTAAGCTATATAAATTTAATATCATTTTAACGGAAAAGTATTGTCATGGCGAAAACCACTTCAAAATTATGATACTCAGAATGTAAATTTTCATTTAATCCGAAGTTTGTGTTGCCAATAATACAAAGAATCCAACAAATGGAGATATCCGGGCTCATTTGCAATCAAACGGTAACTTTAATCCTAAAATTTTTAAAATTGAATCCTTTATAGGATGATTTTGCATTGTATAAGAAAGCGAGTTAATTGCCGAATAGCGGAGGATGATGTATTTGTTACCATAAGTTCAAGGGAGGGAAACATCCGTTAATGCTCACAGACAACTTGGTTGCAAAGAGTCACATGGTAGAATTTTAACTCTCCATATCACGGGATTCGAACATTGGACACCGCGTTCGCATGCGTACTCAAACAATAACGCTGAGATTGCTCCTAACCATCATTTCCTAGGTGGGTAATCTACATCCTCACAAAAAGGAACGCTTCTAGTCGAGACTACTCGAAAACAAGAGTCTGAGGAGAGAAAGGTATTAAGGAAATCATGTTTCTCTACAATCATCTTGTAAGAATAGAATTCGAAAACTTTAGGAAAACAGAGGCTAAGCCATGGACATGTTGGCTTGTTGACTGGGGTACCACTGCTTCAGCGCATGAAGGATAATGTACCTTTTCGCAGCAGGAAGGGTTGAATTTTACAAAGCAGGGTTGCAAGTTAGAACAAAAGTTTTGAAAGACTAATTGGATGGAGGCTTTCAGCACTCTCAGACTTCTTAGTGTTAAGCTCAGAAAGCTGCATGAATGACATTTAAATTGATGAAAGGAAGCGAGAGCAAGGCATTGTTCTTTTTGGGAACGGCGTTAGAGTGGAATTTAAGAGGGAAAGGTTTGAGAAAAACAGATTTATAGTTTTCAGGCAGAAAGTTAAAATCACCATAATTAGACCAGAGAGAGATACTCAAGAGAGGCAGGGGAGGAGAAGGAAGAAGTAAAGTTTGGAGTTTGACGAGATTAATGAAGAGGTGTATGAGAGCGAGGGAAGAGGAATCCAAGAAAAGATTGAATCTGCATTTTACTACGAAGAAAGTTTTTATGTTTGGTCTTTCTGATACGCAGCTTAATTTTTTGTTAAAATATCATTCAGTAATGCAGGATAAATAGTAATACAAAGACAAGTTTTCTGTAAATTCTATGAAAAACAACGAATAATTGGTCTCGATAAAACAAGTTTTACTTTCAAGTGATGAGAAATGAATGTATGCTTCACTGATTACTTCCATTATTATTATTATTATTATTAATATTATTATTCATTAATATAATTATTTAAATATTTTTGGGCCAATAAAATTAAAAATGACAAAAACAATAGTTAAAAATAACAATAATAACAATAACAAATAACAATAACAATGAACAATAATAATA
>JABUQX010006027.1:5000-15000 GCA_015478945.1 Trachelipus rathkii
ATATAATAATATATATATATATATAAATATTATATAATATATAAATTACCTGAATCAATTGTAATGCATCAAAATGGCAAAAGTAATTCTAATACACAAAGAAATTTTCTTTCTTTTCTTTTTAAAACGTCCGACTCTCTCATATTGTGTTTCTTCTCTCGTAAATGCTATCTTTTTTGAGTGACGCATATCTGTCGTAACATTTCTGCCCTCAAAAATCTGGGATTGTTATATTGCTGAGAAATATTCAGTCAAAATCTGTTCTCCACTCATAATCGTAATATATATACAATCATATGTAATATATACACTTACATTCTATTACTACTCATAGTCTATAATCACTCATCTCATATCTAATATATAATTAATACTAAAGTAATAGTATATTAGGTAAGTTATAATAATACTAAGTAATATTTACTCTATAAATATACTAGTATCATTATAGTATATAAGTTATAATATTAATTCTATATATAGCAAGTAACTCACTATCTACATATAATATATATATGTTATATATAATAAAATATATAAACTTTATGTTTTAATTAATTAATAATTATATAATATATATATTATAGTATGTAGTAACTACATTAATATTACTTAGTTATTTCGTGCGTATATATGTAATATATATATAGTGATATATATATGTATAATATTAAATCTATGTATATACAGGTAATTATGTACCATATATACTAAATTATATATAACCATTATATATATAGGTATATATAGCTATATTAGTTAATATATATATATTTATATATATATATAAGTCCATACTATATATATTACTACTATAATATATATATATATATATAATATTATATATATTATATACAAATTATATATAATATATAGCATATATTCAATACATCGTGATTATAAGTTATATATATAATATATATATATTATATATTGTTATGGTATATATATATATATATATATAGGTGCGATAGTTTATATATATATATTATATATATAATATTATATATATATTATATATATATTATATATTCGTTTATATTTAGTTATTTATATTATTTATATAAAAGCAGATTTATTTACTCACTTTAAGTATATATTAATATATTATATTTCCATATAATATATTTTGATATATATTTATATATATACTGTGAGTGAAATAAATATATACTATATTATATCATATATACTATAGGTATCGACATTTATATATATTAGATACGTTAGTTATTACATACTACAATATTATTCTATATATATATATATGAGGTTTATTATGGCCAATAGTTAGTTTTGATATCAGTATAAATATACATATACAATAGGGGGTTTTTATAAACGATACACATATATATATATATGAATACGTAAGTGAAACACATATAATAATGCTTACGTTAAGTAACCATATAATACTTTTAACAGCCGATATTATTATTCTATAAGATTTTAACACAGTACTTTGAAAATGTAGAATATGTAAAACGTAGCGATTTCAATAATCTTAATCCAAGATATGATATTCAATCCTGAGTATCTCACCGATACGTCGGCCTAGGCAATGGAAGGAACCTTCTATTTTCTCTAACATTTGATATTGATAAGGATCTGGAGGATTTTACTTAGTTAGGAACCGCCTTGACATATAACAATAAATTCTTAATGGTGATAATGGTATGGTGATTGTTGATGGTAGTGAATGATGATATTCAATAATAACACCCCCTCCTTGAATAGGGTCTGCCCGTGAGTGGTGGGTTACCTTACGCTAATATATATATATATACTATTACTACTATATATATAGTATATACTATATTATATATATAATATATATATATATATATTATATATATATATATATATATATATATATATACTATATATATATATTATATATATATATATATATATATATATACAGGTTTTGTGAAATATATTAATAAGAATATAATGGGCTTTTTAATATGGACAAAAGATTAAACAGGGACTTCTACACGGTCGGTCAGCTGCGGCTTAGCATGAAGTCTATCACTATAGAAACGATCGATCTTTCGCATTAATTTCAACTCAAACTAACGATAAAACATTTCTCTATTTTCTTGTGGAGCGAAAAATTTATTTATATGAAAAATTGAATGATTACATAATACATATATAAAAGATTATTTAAAATATCTACAACTCAAAGAAGTGTAAGTAACCCTTTCATCGTCATTGCTTTATATAAATGTCCTCAATTTTTTTATCATTATACTCAGGTACAGCTTATGGGCTTCTCCGAAGCTCAAGCCGAGAGAGACGTTTTTAAGACGTATACACTAGTACATATTATCAATTTTTTTCTCAGAGCTCTTGGTTTTTTCCCTAATAACATCAGAAATAATAATAAAAATTTAAAAAATCATAACAGTGTACTGTATGTGTGTCGTTAATTTCGCACACATAATACTGATTACTAATTGAGTAAATTAAATGAGATTTAACATTCTTAACATAACCTCTGAATTTAAGAATATAAGACCTCAGCATATCATAAGTTTTCGATTGTATGAACAGGTCTATTTTTGAGGCTTTTCTCTGTCTTATCTAAATACCTCATATGAGCAGCGGGCTAAATACATAATGAATACTAATTTTATAACAGAAGCAATTTGTGAAATGAAAATATATAAAAATATATAAAAAAAAATAAATAAAAATACTAATAAATAAAATAATAAAATAAATAAGGAATAAAATAATATGAAACAAATACCAGTAACTCAAAAGTTAAATAAATAAAACATAATGAAAAGGAAAAACAATAATCTGTGAGTAATACTATTTCAATATAAATAGTTATCCACATCGAATCAATTTTAAATTAAAGAAAAGTTGCTTCACCTATTTCAATAAAATACTAAACAATGTGAAATTTTTTTTGGTTACATATACAATATATTATGTATAATTATATATTATACTATATATAATATTATATATATTTTATATATATTATATAAAATATAATATATATATAATATACGATTATATATATAATTATATACTAGACCCATAATCATATATATATATTATTTTCGATTGTATATAATACTATATAATATATAATATATATAAATTATTATATAAATATTGATGTTAGATTGAAGTAGGTAAAGAGATAGTATACCAAAAATCTAAAAATCGAAGCAATCTCGTTGAGTAAAATTTATAATTAAACATACAAACAACAGATGTTTAAGATGGATGCGAGGAAAAGATCAGATCATCACGTAAAAAAAACACCAGTACACCCTCTAAATACAAGGCAAAAAAATAGCTTCCACCTAAAAACAGACAGAGGAAATCGTATGCGTAATACGAAACCCTTAAATAATGGATTTCTTTCCAAAACCAAAATAAAGTAAACAAGAATACACAGCGGATGAGACGTGAAGAAAAAATCATAAGTATCTCGTTAAAAAACAACATAACAACAAACAAACACAACAACACAACAAACGAACACAAACAACAAAATAAATAGTAAACAGAAAATATTAGATTTCTTCTATATAACATAACAAAAACAAAGTCTTTATACATCGAATATATGCTAACGTACATTGTTTTCCAAACACCACCATTATCAAGCTCGGATAGATATAAACCAAAGTCTCCTGTTTTGTTTTAGAATCTAAGACATATAATGTTAACAACTGACAAACCTTAACCACACCTTACGGCAGAATAAATCAACTAACAATTAACACAAAGTTCCATAACTTTAACCAACAGTAAAGTAACCTAGCCCCCCCCTCCCCCCCCCCTATCACAGCCGTACAAAACGTAACCTATTCACACTTTTTTCAAGCATATATTCTAACATTATCAATGTTAATTTTACATAACACTATTGATTTACAGGTCACATTTCGAGTACAATTTCGGATAAACATAGGCAAAAATAAGTTCTTTTATATACTAACCTCCGAATATATGCTAACATATACAAGGGTTTTTCACATTAAAAGTAACAAAGAATCAATACGAACTAAAGAAAATTGGTTCATGTAGACACAATTAACAACAGACTTTAGCACGAATAACACTGTTAAAACATTAAAAAGTTTACCACACAACTTAACCCCTGTAAAGTACTAACATTGCACACAAAAGTACTATTCATTACTTTTTCTCTAAAGGCATTTCTAACATATTAAGTTAATTTTACATTGACACAGAAAAGTAATATTTAACGAAGAATTTAACAAAAAATAAGTGTTTCATATACAGACCAACGAATAACTGTAAAATAACTCTAAGTTTTATCAATTTTTTCAAAGAGCAGTTTAAACAATCAAGAAGGTGGATTATTGTCTGGTTTAAAGGTGATGCGAATGTAGAAGAGTATGAAATGTGGAAAAAAAAGAGTGAATTTGTGGTAGCTACAAAGTGGATGGCAAGGAGTGTGAATGTCCGGCTGGTAGTTAATGTTTAGATTTTATAAATACTAAACATATTATTTTGCGTACGTATTGGTGTGTTAGGCTTGTCGTTGTGTACATTTATATTGTTGCTTCTATAACGAAATTAAATTGATAAGCTAAACGTTGTTACGTTACATATATATTGTAACAACGTTTTTTATACATTAATTACGATGGCTATACTTAGTATAGATATAAAGATACTTAGTTAATTTGTGAGTTGATGGTTTGGACTAAAACTTTGTTATGTTTACAGTATATTCGTTGGTCTGTATGAAAATTAGACAAGATTAAGATAACTTCTTGTTAAATATTACTGTGCAATATGTACAAATTAACGTTCATATGTTTAGAGATACATGACTGTGGAAGTAGAAACAGATATGGTTAATAACTATTTTGTGTGCAATGTTAGTAAATTACAATCGAACAAACTAAATATAACAGGCTGCATTAAATGATAGGAAACAAAACCTTTGTCTCCTCCGTTAACAGTTTATTCGCTGGCTTAGTTGTTGTTTTGATTTGTCGTTCGACTCACAATCTAATTTCTTAGTTCGTATCGTATGCTATGTTAGCTTAAAATTAATGTGAAAACTCTTGTTACTGCATTAGAGCATATCATTCGATCGGTTACGTAAGATTAAAACTATAAACCTGGGAATTTTTTAGTCATATGTTTATTCGACATAAATCGATAACTTTAACAAATACTTCCGCACAAATGACGACGTAAATCATAACAGTAGTGTTAGCAGTAAAGTAACTGCGTATTTAACATTGAATCATTTATAACACTTTAATTGTTCCATTGACAAAACATAAAGTCGTGAATAGGTTTACGTCGTACAATAAAACGAAAATCTGTCCTATTATCTCATCGTGCACTTTTTATGCGTATTCAAGCAAATCTCTAAAGTAATTAAAACTGGTCAAATTGTTATTGTTAAGTTTTTACAATTAAATCCATTCGAAATATTGGATAACATTTGTAATCGTAAAGAATTAGCATACTGTAATCTCATCATGTCTCTTTAGGCCGTAAATGAGTGATGTTTTTTAATGTCTATAGTTACTTCTTGTACATTATATTCTTTAGTTCTGAAGTAATGCAACTAGATATTATAATTGGCTATTAGCACTTTATTAAGCTGAAACAATGTTACGGTTAGCATACATAAACTTTATTTTGTTATGGATACTCAGTCAACCTTATCGTAATAATTATTAATGAAAAAATTTTATTTTCTATATGTCATACTTACATGTTATTGGTGTCTATAGGCCTAAAATAAGGATTAGTACTTTCTAAGATTGTTAGATTTTTGTGTCTAGAACTATTATGTTGCTTGTTGCTATCAAGACTCGTATTATAAAAAGAGAAACTGATAATCGCATATCATTCGTAACAAAAATCATAACAATAAGCGTGTTTTAGAATTCCTGTATTCTTAACAGAATAGACATTTACTTTAACATATACTGAAATTAAGGTATAAAAAAGAAGAATCTCATTAACCATTTAGGGATTGATGTTTTATCTCATTACGGAAACTAAATATATCATATACAGTCATCATAGGAATATGCGTGTTAATAATAGTTTACTCTGTGATTTTAAAGCGGCGAGACGATGACTATCTCCTCGCATTAAAACTTTTCAAGTTTTGTCTTTTGAAAAACTACTAGCTATCATAATTTTGTGTACAGCTATATCTACCCATCGATGTGTCTTTTATTATTAATCGTCACCGGATGGATAACCGAATACATTGCTGTATTCCTGGCCAGATGGTTCCACATAGGTATGGCAAAATGACCTTCTATTCGTCCCATTGTGCGCTGGCATTTTTCAAAGATTATCGACATCCGCAGCCATAGCACTCGTGATGAGCCACTGGTAGATTTAAATTGACTGCTTGTATTGAATTCTCCTGCGTGAGTAGTTCAGTAACGAAAGTAAGTTTGGATAGAGGATATTCTTATTTTGCGAAAGAAAGAGATTAGACCAGTATGTGAGAGGATTATAAGTTACTTATTATAATATATGACGGATCTGTTTATCTCGTCATGTGGACGGTTCTCGACAACTTATAATGTTAGCGTTACACAACCTAACTGCGAAACGCTTCTAATAGACAAGTTCGTAGAGTACCTACATGACTAACCCGCGCCTCACCCCGTGTAATAGGTTTCAGTTCGAACATTAAGAAACGTATTACGGAACTGGGTGGAAAGATGGAAGTATCATATTAAACCAGCCATGAGTAGCTAGTCCCAGAATTAAAATTCATCTGAAGTTCTAGGAACAAATCATTGTTTGAGGATTTTATTCGACATATCTGAGCGTCATTAGCAATTGAGTGTATCAGAACTAGTCATTACGATGTAAAAATTCTTACACTGCCGAAATCATTACTTGTATCGATATCACGTGAATAATAGTAGCCATAACATAGGAGTATACATCATGTGGCGTTAACAACATATTCACTTAATGGAATCTCTGTGTATTTAAAACTCTGTTGTCCTCAAAATACTAAGTTACAGTCATGCAAATGATCTATATGCGCTTGAAGTCGCTCAGTGACGTCACAGGCAACATATGTGTCTATATCTAAAGATGTCCTCTTTATCAGAAGCTGGGCAAAGTACATATTAAATACGTATATCAAATTCCCTATATCCAGGTCGTTGAACTATGAGTTAGGAAGTTGCATTTCCATTAGAGACTTTAAATATTAGAAAAGCAACAAGCTTACCAGTAAATTCGATCATACTCAAGTTTTCTGATTAGATTGATATTAATATTATTTTACATAATAAACTTGATGTTTTTTTATTGTTATCGATTAAATCATTGTCATTATCTTCCTATTATTATTCAATAACAAAAGCTCACATAATTATAAGTAGATGCATAAAGCTCTAATAAAAAGATGTATACAAAATTATATGTTATAAAAATAATGTTAAAAACACTTGTTCCTCCGTGATATCTCTCATTCCCTCGTATGTTCGTTTTATTGACTAAGTTGTTAATGGAATACATGTTTATTCGTCTGTTGTTGTGTGTTAATGTCGATGTTAGCAAGTCGTATCATCTAACAACTTTACTTTGTTTGTCTTTACCCGTTAGGTATTATTGATGGTTAGGTAGGGTTATGAACAACTCTTCTTGCGTACATGACTAATTTTTCTATTTTATCCTATAATAAACATGTAAAACATTTAAACGCCGCTACAAATATAAAGCGAATTCATACCCAAAAACATTACTTAATACCCCCAACAACATCAGCTTAATAAACACTTTTTCGGACCATCAAAACTCTCTTAATTCAAATCCCTCACAGAAGCTGTATATATCAGGATCGTGTACAAATTGTGCAAAAAAACATATAGTGTTATTGGGTTGGGTAGATAAATCTTGTTTTGATAATGCAAAGATTTTGTAGCGACGAATGGACTGTAATGCTATATAAATTCGATATCTGATACTTGTAGATAGTTTACATTCTGCTGTAAGTATAGAAGACATAGTATGGACAATTTTGTTAATGTCGTGCGACGCAGTTTATTAATTCCTCATGCTCACAGATAGTAATTGGATGTGTCACGGTGTTGTTTCTCACTCCGTGTATGTTCATATAATATCAATATCACACATAATGCATACTACTTCCTGATGATCATCGATACTTAGGATTACGTTATATGTTTTTGCGCATTGAATTTTCAAATGTGTAAATTGATTGACTTACGACTGCATGAATGAACTATACTACAACAATTCGACTAGTCATAGTTATAGATAATTAGTTCCAGAGCGCTTCATGGTAACAATATTACTTGTACTGAATAATTTTTAACACAAAGATATAAAAACTAGTGATTAAACTTAACAAAATTTGCTATGCATAGGATTAAACGTTTGTGACGGAGAGATGTATAGGTTGCCTTTTTAATGGCTTTCCTTTTATTAGTTGTTTTACTGTTGTTATGTATGGAACTTTTTTTAATGTTCTAACGTTTTATCTTATGGTATTAAGGATGTGGCTGCGTGCAGTTCGTGATGGATAAATATAATTATTACTCTAGTATAACGATGAATGCTATGCTTAGCTTTTTATTATGTGAAAACTTTGTTACGTAAGCACTCACGCGAATCATAGCGATAATAGACAGTTGCTTGCATAATAACAAGGATATAATATAATTGTTTATTTCTAATTGCTGGACGGTTGTACCGATAAAATGATGGCTCGATTGTGGAAGACTGGTATTCGAGTAATGCAAATGATCAATCTAGCACTCTTAATTTTAGGTACACGAATAGGAACCAGGTAGGGTGGGAGTTGTGTATTTAAGGTGGTATCTGTATTTGTAGTACTGAAATATGATGCTTTGTTTTTAATTTAAAGATGTAGGTATTGTTAAAATCTGAAAATTACAATTTTAAATAAATAATTAAATGCTATTGGCTTGCCTAATAACAGCGTAGAATCAATTAGAATCAAAAATAATTGAGTTTATTACATTACTGGCAAGTGTAGGCGGGACGGAGGGGAGGAGATTCATATGAAGTTTCTGAATACTCGATTTACCTAGTACTTTATACTGGGTATGTAAAACTGAAATATATCTGTATGTAAAAAGTAAGTTGACTTGAAATTACCATAAATAGAATTAAACCAGTATCAATATATGATACTAGTAATGGGTCAGGAGGGGGGTATTTGGATAGTGGGTTTTAGTAATTTTAAGTAAATTTTAACTAGATTTAGGATATGAATAGTTAATTAACGTTTAACAATTATTTTTAAAATAATATTTGCTTTGTCATCAATACATAAATAAGTATCAATTAGATCAATTAATTACATTATAGAATCAAATAGTAATTCACGATAAAATAATTGGGTCAAGGAGGGGTGGTATGTGAATATATCTGGAGATTTAATGAATTTATACTTGATTTACTGCTTTAGGTGTATGTACACAATAATATCAAATAATTTGCAAGTCTTATTAAAATACAAATAAGCAAATATAATAGTTTTCTTAATATTTATTTATTTATTTATTTATTTATTTATCTTTTTATTTATTTTTTTCTTTAATGGTTTCTGAAACCATTATTTTCTGATTTATCTAATTATCCCATAACATAAATATAAAGATTATATCAATATTGTGTTTTATTAATATATATAATAGTAATGTATATTTATTATATCGGTTGAACATACCATAGCAGTTCGGTACCAGCACTGTTATCCGGAGCATCTCTCAGATTTCCCCATTACTTACTCTCATGCTAGAAAAATTAACACTACTGTAATCCTCTAAATAAATTTTTTTATTTTATATATTTATATACAAATAATTTAAATTATATATATATATATATATATTTAAAAAAAAAAAAAAAAATTATATATATATATAATTATATAATATAATTTTATAATATAATATAAACAAATATTCATATATTTTCTTTATAATAATATCTATATATA
>JABUQX010006027.1:20000-42500 GCA_015478945.1 Trachelipus rathkii
CATACTAAATTTCGATCTTTCACTCTCTAAAAACACTACAAATTGCTACCAAAAAACTTTGTTTCACCGGCGTTTTAAGATATTGTCTGATGGACCCTTTTTGAATAGAAATTAAAAGAATAAACGCAGATCTAATAACAATAACTTCCCCCAGTAATATTCTGAACGAAAACTATAAAGAACCCAAATGTCGTCATTTGTGATCAATACCAATGAATAAAATCGAAAAACGCTTTCCCGTACCACATATTATAAAATTGAGGTGCAAAATCAGTCATAAAAAGAGGAAGAGAACAAATTAAAATTAATTTTAAAAGAGCATATTAAAGTAAAAGACCGGAAGAAGCTTATATTAAGATCGACTATAAGCCATTGAAACTGAGCTCGTGCTTCTCTACTCGTAAAGCGCTTACGGATGTTGGAGCAAGTACGTGTAACCGATTTCAATGTTCTGAAAGTGGATGTAACGCCTCTTATATCGGATGCACAACGAATACCTTCAACATCAGAATGTCGCTACATAAGTATAACCCGAGCAAAATATTTCAACATTTTAAAGAGGGCTTCTCCATCATAAGAAAAAATGATTTTTATGAATTGCGCCTTGGGGAATCGTTGCTCCTAAGAAAACAAAAACCAATGATAAACATAAAATATAACGAAATGTCCAATTTTTTGAACATCTTTAAATGACAAAAAGTCAATGTAAGTTAACTTCTCTAACTTTTAAATTTATTAATTTTATTTATTTATTTTTGTTTTTAGTTTACACGACATTTATTTTATCAGAATTGTTAAAATATTAAAAATAAAATTTATTCCTTGAAAATGTCCGAAGTGTACCGACGAAAGCTTGGTACTATACTTAAATCAATTGTTTTATTTTATTCAAGAATAATTTTAAAGAAAATTTCTTCTGTTGAAAGAAATACTTTCAGGTGGCTTGAAAAAACATCAAAATCATACATTAAAATAAATGCTGATATTGAGTTTTATTATTATTATTATTATTATTATTATTATTATTATTATTATTATTATTATTATTATTATTATTATTATTATTATTATTATTATTATTATTATTATTATTATTATAAGAAATTAACTTTAAAGTAGAAACTACTACAAAACAAAATATTAACTAAACTTTAAGCAGAAATGTAAAAAAATTTTAAAACAAGATTCCATAATTTTCTTACTTAAAAATGTATATATTTATTTGAATATTGAAATGTATGGTGTAGGAAAATATAATTACTCTCATGTTGTAAGCGTTTAAAAACGTGATCTTTCTTAATCTCAAAACACGTTCACCCGCTCTAAAAAAAAGGCCTTTTTTAAAAAAAAGTCATGCGGAACCTAATTATGTTACTCAGGTCGAAAGGAATAAAATTTATATAGTTATATTCCTATTTTAACTTAATAAATTAATTGATTCCGCTATCCAAATTTTGGCTTACAGAATTAAGAGCTCACAGCATGGATATGACAAGATGCCAGATACTTCTAGAGAGACTCCACTTGTTAATCAGACAAGTTTTAAGTAGAATATGTAAGGTGTAGCGGAAGTCAAAAAGTTCCGGTTCCGGCCGGAACTTTTCCAAGGTTCCGGAAAGTTCCGGTTCCGGCCGGAACCAAAAAATTCTGGTTCGGTCCATAACTAAATATATATATATTATATATATTATATATATATATATATATATATATATATATATATATATATATTATATATAATAATTATATATATATATATATATATATATCTAATATATATATATATATCGCAATTTGTTTGATTAATTTCCGTATCTATCTGCCTAACTGTATTTAATATAGCGTTTTCGGTTTTTGCATTTGTGCTTACGCAACGTAAGAAATGCTCGAGTTTGCGTTCGTTTTTGTTAAGCTTAGCGCAAATCGTAAGAAATGCTTACCAAGCGTAACGGGAATTTCTTTAAATTTTTATAAGGTTGGCTAATTTTCCCCTGTGAATTGCTGAATTTAGGCACGGTTTACGAAATGTGTAAACAAAAAATTGACAGCGTGTAGCCTACCACGCCGTCATTTTTGTGTTGAAGAATAATATTTCATTCAATAAAATCAAGCTTTAAATCTAATTTCTTCCAGATCAATAAACTCCATCACAAATAGTTGATCAATTTGTTGTAATATAAACCATTTGTTATTTTTTTTCATTTCTGTTTATCCCAAATTCATGGGCTCTATCACAGCAGCTGATTAAAATTGCTTGCAAAACAAAAGTAAACCTCGTAAGAAATCGTGTTCGTTTTTGCATGAAATTCAGACAATCAGGAGGGCCAAAGAAGTCTTATGGATGTTAAGTGTAGGTTTAAGTGTTTTTAATAATAAAAGTTCCAAATTTTAAGTTCCATCTGTAGAAGCAATTTTGAAGAATGAAACGAATTTTTGAGAGATAATAGGGTGCCTATTGAGGCCATAGTGGTCTCTGACAGCTAATTTCTCTGGATGAGAGATGGGGAGATTAGTTCGAAAGGAAATGTCCATGTGTTTGAAGGCTCGCATCTTTAGTTATAAGAAAGTTTGACCTACATAGTCGACGTTACAGCCGGTACATTTATATTTGTAAACGATATGTGACCTCAAGTTCATGGGGATGCTTTTTTTAATCTTAAAGAAATTGCCAATTGAGTTGTTGTTAATAAAAGATATAAGGAACTTGCATTGTGGAAAGTTTTTGTTTAAGATGTTTCTAATCTGAAAGAGAAGATCATTGGAAATGGGTTCAATGTAAGAAACCCGAGCATAAACATTTAGGAATATCAATATGCAATAGTTTTAGGGCGATAAGTGTTATCGAGAAACGAGTAAACAAGTTTATCAAAAAGCTAAAGCTAGAAAATTTGCGTCAAAAAGCTAAAGCTAGAAAATTTGCGGAGAAAGTGATTTTTTCATGGAAAAACTTCCAATCAGAACAAATAACAAAGGCTTGTGTATGCGGGACTTTAGACCCCCAATTTTATGATTGATGGAGATAGAAATAAAGAAATTAGTCCCAAGTAAAGTATTAGTGAGCTTGCGATAAATGGAAGTAGCAAGCCCACTAATACTTTACTTGGGAATAATTTCTTTAGTTCTATCTCTATAATCATAATTGTAATAATACGAGGTGTTTACGATAGAATGAATTTTAGTATTTTCTTTGCTTTTAAGTTAGACCGTTTTCGTTTTTGTCATTTGTGCTTACGCTCGATAAAAATGCTCACCCAGTTTTAGCACAAATTTCCTGTTTAAACGACCGCGATTTCGTGCTAGGCTTACTTTTGTTTTTAACAATGGGAATCAGCCTGGTTGTGGACATATAACCATTTTTCCAAAAAAAAAAAAAAAAAAATAACAAATGGCTTATATTACAAATAATTGATCAACTATTTGTGATGGAGTTTATCAATTTGGAAGAAATTAGATTTAAAGCTGATTTTATTGAATGAAATATTCATTAATTCATCTTGTTTGTTTACATTTTTCGTAGGAACGTGCTTAAATTCGGCAAGCACGGGAATAGCAACCTACAGAATTAAGGAAATTCCTACGTTTGGTAAGCATTTCTTACGATTTTGCCCAAAGTTTGCCAAAAACGAACTCAGAACTCCAATATTTCTTACGTTTCAGTAAGCACAAATGCAAAAACGAAATCGGCTTTATATATATATATATATATATATATATATATATATATATATTATATATTTTTAAAATATTTTTTTATATATGTATATAGATACGTCTATATATATATATAATTTTTAAAAGCTTTATTTTAATAAACGTGATGCAATCTTAATGCTCGCAAGCTACGGCCTGGGCACCGCCGCAGTGTAGAGAATAGTATGGTTTTGTTAAACAGTGCTTCGATATATATATATATATATACTATATATTATATATATATATATATATATATATATATTATATATATATATATAATATATATATTATATATATATAGAATCAATATACCTAACTTTTTATATATACCGTATATATATATAAGTGATGCAGCAGATGTCATTTTTTTCGCATCCGCGAATGCGGATGCGTATGTGTATATATATATTATATATATATATATATATAATATTATATATATAATATATATATATATATATATTATTGCATCCGCGATATATATATATATATGATATATATATATATATGACCAATATATTTCGAGTTTCAGCCACAATCTATTATGATAATTGTGTTACCAAGGTGCGGGACGGGGACCCAATTTAAATGTACCCCACCAACCTCCGCCCTTAATGAAATAGATTTTACAATGGATTATATACTTTTTGCACTAGTACTGAAATTCAAATATAGTAAGGTTGGTCTTGAAGATCATCAATTTTCCATGCTGAGAGTCCTTTTAATCTTTTCCATCAATAACATTAGCTCAGCATTGCTAAATACTCTCTCACTTGGAACACTAGTTGGGGGACAGGCCAAGTATTTCCTTGCAAGTTTACTCAAGCGTGGGGAAACATTTTGCTTAACTTTCCACCAACTGATAGCATCATCATTTGTATCTAGTCGTTTTTCTTGGTGATAGTTTTCAATCATTTGCACTACATCTTTTGGTAATGCGTGTGTTTCTTTATCACTACTGGACTGTAGAAATTCTTCCAGTGAATCTGTTATTGAATTACTTGTAGAAGGTGTTGGTTCTGTAGATTTAGTTTTTTCCTTTTAATGGTGGCGAAATTAATAGGCTGTTCGGATTGAAGCTTTTCAACTGCAACACAAAGTGACGATTTAACTTGTTCTAATATTGCTACGAAAAAAAAACTTGCCAATAGTAATAGTTGCAATAGTATGAAGAAGGTCATTAATTTCCACAGAACCAAAGCGTTTTTCTAGCTTTAGTTTTATTACATCTTTCATGCTTTTTGAACCGTCATCATTTTCATTTGAAGATTTTTCAAAACGCTTCCTTAGCGTTGAGATTAATGGTATTACATCGGAAACAGAAGCTGTAGAGGCGCTGATTTTTTTTTTTTTTTTTTTTTTTTTTTTGTCATTTCTTCAAATTGTTTCAATAGCTTAATGCAGTGTGATATGATGTCATTTTCCACATTAGTAAGAATGTTAACTTTGGAATACGAACTGGCGTACAAAGCAAGAGGTTCTTTGAGCAATACCATTCTTTCCATCATATGAAGTGTACTATTCCAGCGAGTTTGAACGTCTTTGATAAAAGTAAGATATGGAATATAAAGCCGTTTTTGAATTGCCTTCAACTCATTTTCATTTTCAAGTTCATTTTCAGATTTATCTTAAGTATTTTTATTATAAAATTCTTTATCAAATCTCGAAAGTAAATATCCGCGCAACATCCGCAGGGCAAAGCGCGGATGCGGATCTTTAATAATATGCGGATGTTACCTGCATCACTAATATATATATATAGTATATATATATATATATATATATATATATTATATATACCTTATAGTATATATATATATATATATATATTATAATATAAATATTATATATTTTACTTTTTACCTGAGGATTCTTATCCTATAAACGGTATCGGTATCGGCAAAAATTTCGGTATCGGTATCGGCATTGAAAAAATTGTGAGTACTTGTATCGGTATCGGTATCGGCCTCAAATTTTGGTATCGGTGCAACACTAATATATATATATATATATATATATATATATATATATATATATATATATATATATATATATATATATATATATATATTATATATATATATATATATATATATTATATTTTATAATATCTATATATATATAATAATTCTTAATACAAATATTTTTTGAATACATATATAAATAGCTATGCATGACTCTTCTGCTTATAAATGATCTATCATCAGAAGAGACACTCTGCAAAGAAATTATCATTGTAAGGAGAACTTTTTGTATCATCATATTTTCAATAATAATAATAATAATAATAATAATAATAATAATAATAATAATAATAATAATAATAATAATAAGCCTCCCCACGGCTCACCAAATTGGGGGTGGGATGGCAAACATGCACCAGAAACAGAATGCAGACTCTCCTCACTTATACCATCACTTTGCTCCTATACATTTACTTTCAAATTCCTCCTTTTACACACACTATCAATCTTCTCAAACTTTCCTCAGATTCACCACACAAAACCAAATCTACCTTTCTCCAACAGTCTGACACCCTCCCCTGTCACCTCTCCTTAAATTCTTTCATCACTCAATCTATATACAAATTAAATAACCATGGAAACATAACTTATCACTATCTCATTGAGCTATTAATAATAAACCATTCTTTCTCCACTCCCTTTATTTTTACACACGCTTCCCCATCGACACTAAAACTTTTAATTCCATTCAAAAGTTTATCACCAAAACCATTTATCCTTAACACCTGCAACAGAGCATCCCTATATTAATCACATCATACGCCTGCTGCAAGTCCATATAACCTAAATTAAGTTTCCTCTTCTTTTCTCTTATTTGCTTCAAAATAAAAATTTGATCTACACATTCTCTACATCTAAATGCACCTTGTTCTTCAACAATCAACCCTTTAATCACTTGTCGCCCTCTTGCAACCAAGTACCAGAATATATCTTCCCTGTAACTATTAATACACTAATTCCCCTGCAGTTTCAACAATTTCCCTTATCACCCTTAACCTTATTCAAGGGTATTATCAGACCTCCTCCAATCCTCCCAAACGCTTTGTTACACAACTTCCATATCCAGTTGATTACAATCTCAACTATATTTTTGATCATTTCATCAGTAATACTATCAATATCTGCTGATAAACCATTCTTTAACATAATAATAATAATAATAATAATAATAATAATAATAATAATAATAATAATAATAATAATAATTTTTTTTGGAGTGAATGTATAGGGATCTCCACAGCACACAAGAATGCAGCTATACTGTGTTAGTAATCTAACAAAAGGGGAAAATCCCTAACCGAAAGAAATAGGAACAGAGCTGAGATGGTTAGATCTTATACAAGATGTTCAGCTCCAATAGGAAGGCAAAAACTCGATCACTGCAAAAGTGAGATGATTCGGATAAGATGTGCTGAAAGAGATGCTGAAGAAGTATAGTGAGCACATCAGGGAAGAACTTGCTTCTAATGGTCGAGATGGCCTCACAACCCACAAAGAGATAAACAACTGTAAGAGGACAATAGGAGCAAAAATGGCAGGACAGGGGATCCCCCTGCGTCATAAGAAATCCATGGGTGAAATTGGTATGACCCAGAAACAAACGAGCCAGGACCGTCTCTAGGAGGCGATTCATTCTACTAGATGAAGACCACCGTCCAATGACAGGTTTGACGTTCCGTGGGTTGGCGCCAAGAGCATCATCCGCCTAACATGTCTGCCAGCCGGAGAGGAAACCCTGACGTATTGTGATGGAAAAATCTGTAGTAGGGGGAAAGTATTGGGCACTTGACACACTGTGCATAGCCACCTGCTTGGTCTCCCTATCGGCCAAGTTCATTTCCAGGAATACCCTCATGGGAGGGAACCCAACAAAACTCGATGCTGAAGGGCTTTTAAATGGCAGAGACCAAATGGTTTTGGGTTGATCGGTCAAGCGACACCTGGAGAGCACTTCTAGAATCTGTAAAGATGGCATAGTTACTCCCATGGGTGATTGTGCTGATTCTGTTCACCGCCAGGGACACCGCTATCAGTTCAACCCAAAAAACGACAAATACGGTGGAAGGGGATGGGATACAGTGATGTCCAGAAACACAGTCAAAGCCCCCCCCCCCTCCTTCCGTCTTGGAAACATTGGTGTAAGCCACTATAGAGTTGCTATGGACCTCCACGTGGGACAGAAAGGAATCCCTCAACTGCACCGAGTGTGCCTCCGACTTTGGTAATGATCCTATCCAGTTGCAGAGAGCAGGGGGATGATAAACCCACTTTGAATGGATAGAGGTGAAATCATATTGCATAATTGCTAGCTGAGGAAGGTCTCGGAAAGCGAAGATGGAAGTAACAACCTCAGCAAAAGGCCAATAAGAAGGGTTATGATGAACGCTCTCTATATTAGATGTCAAGGTCGATGAGATAGGGATCTGAATACGGAGGAATAGTGAGCACATGAACTGCTCCCTCCGCAGGGATAGAGGCATCACATCTGCTTCCACCTCCAGGCTTTTCCTCGGAGAAACAAAATACTCCAGTGGCTATTCTCAGACCTTCAGTCTGAATGGGGTCAAGAAGACGGAGGTAGAACCGGAAAGTCTGCCTATATATGGCACGTCCATAGTCTAATTTTGACCGCACCAGCATGATGTAAAGGTGGAGCATGGTTCTTCTGTCCTCACCCCGAAGTCTTGGAGGTGAGGTGTCATAAGAGATCCAAGGGACGGCGGCAACTAGCTTTGAGTAGAGTAATGTGAGGGAGGTATGCGAGGCGCTCATCGAGCAGCAGACCCAGGAACCTCACTGTCGGCTCCACACAGATAGGGAGCCATAGAGGAGTAATATATGAAGCGATTGGATGCCACCCCTACGATGGGGATTTTTTCGGAAAAGTACGGCTGTAGTTTTCGACGCTGAGAATGTAAATCCACGAGCAAAACACCAATAGGAAACCCTATCGATGGGGAGCTGAAGTTGACGCACCATATAAATAAGTTTAGCTTCAGTGAAGTACAGGGCAAGATCGTCAACAGTGATGGAACAACGCACTGAGGTCGGGATGAAATCGACTACTCCATTGAAACCTGTAGCGAAAAGCAACACGCTCAGTACACTGCCCTGCGGCACCCCTTCGTCCAGTACAAAACGTCTTAACAATGTGGTACCACAACGGACTTGAAACGAACAATCCAAAATTAATAACTGAGGGAAGAGGTAAAGCTGCCCCCTAAGGCTCAGGAATGAAGGATCCTCAAAACCCCCTAATCCACGTGCTATTATTTGACATTTCGAGGTCAAAGAAAACGGCCAAGGCCATTTTGTTGGAAGCAAATGTCTCACGAACGTCGTGATCCAACCGAAGGAGAAGATCCTGAGTAGAACGATGGTGACGAAAACCAAATTGATAGTCAGAAAATGTAAGAAGTTTCCCCAACATGGGAACAAGACGGGAAGCCACCAATCTCTCCATGAACTTGCATGTGTTGCATGTCAATGAAATAGGGCGATGGTTATCGGAACAAGTCAGATCCTTTCCAGGTTTGGGAATGGGGACAATATATGCAGTAGACCAGACAGGAGGGAAGACCCCCTCCGCCCATATTCCATTATATAAGCTGAGAAGGAATGTAGTGGCAGAAGGATGAGCATGCCAGAGCATCTGGAAGGAAATGCCTCCAGGGCTAAGCGCTCCATTCTTGCATAGTTTTAATGCGTCTTGGAACTCTGCTCTAGTGAATAATCTGTTGTATGGAAGGTCTTCTCCAGGTACAACAGAAAAATCCGAAATCCCCACCCGCAGGCGATCAGGACGAAAATTTTCAGGATAAAGGGAGCCGCTGGAGCTAGAAGCAAAGTGATAACCCAACTCGTCCGCCACGACCATGGGAGCAGAGATGATGACAGAGGTATGCAGGCCATAAGCAAGGAGGAATGGTGGATCTGCATGGTGTTTTCTTGAAATTTTTCATACTTTTTTAAGGACCGACGATACAGGCGTAGAAGAATGAACGGTGGAATCGTAGCTGCGAAAATATTGTGTCCGCGTACCGCGATTAATTCGCCGGGAGCGAGCTGCCAAAGCTTTAAACAGAATCAAGTTGGAAGGTGTGGGAGCTTGTTTATACAGCCTATATAATTTACGCTTTTCACAAATAGCCCAAGCATATTCCTGGTTCCACCAGGGAGTTGTTGATCTCCGGGTTCCAGATGAACGGGGAATATGGTCTCTTACGCCTAGAGGATTGCTTCCTGAAAGTAGGTGAAGGCATCCCCCGGCAACAGAAACAGGGTAGTTACAGGAAAGATGGGAAAGTAAGTGACCTGATAAAAGGAAGACCAGTCTGCTCTGTCGTAGCGCCAGTCAGAATAAGGCTGTCGCTGCGAACTGGGGTTGAATGATGGTATCACGATTGGGTAGTAGTCACTACCACAGAGGAATGCTGACCTTTCCCACCCAAAATGATCTAAAGACGAGATGGAACACATGATACGTCAATACAGGAAGAAGTGTCTTTATCAAAAGTTCAAAGGTAGGAAGGCTCGTTTTACGATAACACAATGAGAAATCCTGCAAAATACTCAATATCAAATCAGCATGGGGGATGTAACAGAGTCTCCCACAATGGGTGTCAGAGGTTAAAATCACCAAGGACTAACATGCTCAGCGGGATACTCTTGAAAAAATCGACAAGGTTCTTCTTGGTATATTTACAGCTGGGCGCTAGGTACACTGTCTCAAGATGGATACGAGTCGATAGGGAATGTAAGGGAGTGGAGAGGGAAATGGGAGTGAATGAGACAAACTTGTAAAGCAGGATCGCTGCCACCCCTTTGTAGCTGGCTCCACGATTCAGGGAAATACATTGAAGGTTGCAAAAGGTCTCGGTTGCAAAGTTGTAGTTCCTGTAAACAAACAGCAAATGGCTGATGAGCAACAAGGAATCTGTTTAGTTTTTAGCAATTAGCAAAATTTTGTGAAAGCTTTAATAGATAAAGATGAGGAGGGCTTTAAATGTTTATCTCATATTTTCCCGCGCTTAAGTAAAGCTAAATTGAAAGAGGGAATATTCATCAGGTCTAAATTCAGAATATATCTGATAGCAAGTAAAATCAAAAGGAACTAGCAGCGTCGAAATTAAAATTGTTGTTCAAGTGATCTATTAATAGAAAAACTGTTAGGGAACAACAGAAATTTAGGCTGCAGAATGTCCTTGAAAATTCCTTTCTTACATTCTCATTGACTTCTTCCCTCCAAATTTGGGTGCTGTGAGCAACAGGCAAGGAGAACGATTCCATCAGGTTATATTACAAATAGAGCAATGTCATAATGGCAGATGAGATGAATCTGGTTTTTGAAAAGAGAAAACTTCTCAGCACATAAAAGAAGTATTTTACGAGGTAAGATAGATACCAATATCATCAAAATACAGGTACAAATTTAATATATTTTTAACTTCTGAAATGAACATGTATATTTTTAATATATTTTTCAACTCTAAGATGATATTTAATTCAAAGACCAATGTAAAAAATCAAATTGATTATACTGTCAGAACTTATATAACATTTAGACCATAAAGTTACAAATATTCGTTATTTTGCAAGGGTCGGAACTAAAAATCTGAGCGTAATGAGAAAAACTGATTTAATTTTCAGATTCAACAGAAAAAATAGATGAAAGTTCAACTACTTGTGTTTCAGATTTTCACAAATTTTCTTGTTATAAGTATTTTACCTTTTCAGCATTTTTTTTTTTAAATCTTCAGTATAAATATCTATAATGTTTATATGTTAGGCTTTTTTTTTTTTTTTTTTTTTTTTTTTTTTTTTTTTTTACTTTTTATACACCACATTGTACCTATTAAATATATTAATAAAAATATCCTGACAGAAAAGCATCAAAGTATAAAATATAAAAATCAGTAAACATAATAATCAGTTAGGATAAATTAATTTTAGCACACGGTAAAAGAATGAAGACCTCTATTTTTAATAGATTGATACGATCATTTAATAAGCTTCAGGGTTGTAAAGTTCTAAATTTTAAAATTGTTTTCAGGATAGCTTCTGAAATCGATGTTCTAGGGCCTAAAATATATATATATATTAGTGATGGACCGGATGTCAAAATTTGACTGTTTGCGGATGCGGATGCGGATCTTAAAGAAGAGGAGGATGCGGATGCGGATCTTAAAGTAGATGAGGATAAGGATGCGGATGTTTACTCTTTGAAGTTTGAATTAAAAATTATATATATATATATATATATATATATATATATATATATATTATATATATATAATATAATTATACTATATATATATATATATAATATATATATATAAATATATATATATTAAATATATATATATATATATTAGCAGCTGTCACACCAACTCACGGGCAAGAGCCCTATTCGGGAGGGGGTGTTCACCCAAAATTTCATCGCTAAGCGCAAATTACGCAAGTGAGCACAGGCGCAGGCTTTTAAAGTGAGGGGAGATTAAATTAGGCAGGAAACACAGAAAATGGAAGAGAAATTCCACAAAACAAAGGTGGCAGGAAAGAAGGAAGCACCGGCAGCGAACTAGCCTGGAGTTACAATATCTACACAAAACTCGAGCGCACAGACACAGAAACCCTTGTGCTACGGGGCGTCGTAAAGGTGGTGGTACGTGAGTGGGTAAGTTCCCCTCGAACACTGTCGCTGCGGTACTAATAGAAAGAGAATAAGCGTACCAACAGTCCGCGCCGCAAAACGAGAGAGGGTCAAGTGAACTGGAAATACAGAACAGTTTTGGCCCTTTGACCTACCAAAAGCCGGGGAAACGCAGAGGCCCCCAAAAGCCGAAACAGTACTCCAATACAAGGGCGATGAACACCTTGTATAGCTGGAGTAACTGAGGAGAGAAAAAAGTCTCGCAGTCTAACCAACTCCCAGTTTCTATGAGGCCGCCCTAGGAAAACCGTTTTGATGTGAGGTTTTCCAAGACATTTTTTTGTTTATGTTAAGGCGAAGGATTTTATATGTCAACAGGAGAGACGAGAGCCCACCGTCGAAAAGATATAGGGAAGTTAGAAGGGGTTTTAGAGGGGAGATTTGTAGAAGTTGAGTTTTTAAAAAATTGAAGTTTCACAAGGTGGGGTGACCCCACCGGGAAATCTTATCCAGATCAGCGAGAATAGAATCCGAAAGGTTAAGACGAGAGGCAATTCTAGAAGTAAAAAGAAAGGCGTAGAATTGAAATGAGTTGAAGAATGAAGGTCTAGTCATCGACATATGAGTGGATAGAGTAGATGTGCAGGTGAGCGGATCATTAAACTGAAAAGTAAGAATAATAGGAGAAGACGCGAACCCTGAGGACACCACTTTTGACAGAAAAAAAAGAAGTCGCTCATCAACCCCATAGCCGATATAAGCCGACTATGAATGCCAGCTAGACAAAATTTAAAGAAAAGAGAAGGAGGAAAACCCAAAGAAATGGGAGCTTTGGGAGAGCAGTGACGCGTGCCAAGCCCGGTCAAATGCTTTGGATATGTCAGCGCCACCACCCGCAAGTCTCCCGTAGTTCCTAAGAGCGGAAAACATAAAATCGGTTAAATAGGAAAGTATATTGCCAGTAGACCTTGAAAGGCCGAAAGCAGTACTGGCGATCGGAAAGAAGAGAATGAGATAAACAGATGGTCTAAGAAGTGAGAGTTAAGAAAGGGTTTCAAGATCTTAGAAAGAATAAAAGTGAGAGCTATAGGTTAGGGCGATAGTTAGAAGGATCTGAGCGCTTCCTTTTTTCGGAATAGGTTGGACATGTGTGTGCTACACTGATGAAGGGAAAGTGCTAGTATTGAAACATAGAGAAATATAGTTGAACGAGGGGCGGGTTCAGCACGTCAGCACATTCCCTCAAAACTCGGAGGAATGCCATCCCAGCCACCCGCCTTCCTAACGTTATAGATCTCAGGCGCCCATGCACCCGATCAAGTGTGACTCAGGCAAAGACATAGGACACTGAGAGGAGAAGGAGGAGGAGGAAGAATGCCAGAATCGTCCAGGGTTGAGTTAGAGGAAAATAGGAAGCCGAAGAGATTGGCCTTTTTCAGTTGGAGAGTTAGCAAAAGAGCCATCAGATCGAATAATAGGAGGAAAGGATGTTTACAGAAGTTGTTAGAGAATTTTTTTTGCAAGAGGCAGAGATTTGTCCTAGGAGAACCAGAAGTTACGCCACTTTCGTTTGAATGAAAGCCCGCTTTGCTCGTCGAAGACGTATCCCTGCAAAGATTTACATATATATATATATATATATATATATATATATAATATTATATATATATATATATATATATTATATATATATCATATATATATATATATATATATATATATATATATAATATTATATATATATATATATATATTATATATATATATATAAATTATTATCTTATAATATATTCTATATATAATATATATATATAACATATACTTTATCCTATATATATATATATATATATATCTATATATTATATATATATATATTATATATATATATGTATTATATATATATATCCATGTATATATATATACTGAAATCGAATTCAAAATTACAAATTATTCCCATAAACTTCCATGATAAAGAAGAACAAATTAATATTTATTTTAATATGCAACATTAAATCAAATGTAGAAAACATCCGCAACATCCTCATTTTTCAAAAGAGGATGCGGATGCGGATGTGCCGTTAAGTGAGGATGCGGATGCGGATGTTAATTTAGGTGCGGATGTTCCGCAAATGCGGATGCGGATGCGGATGTCATGTCCATACATATATATATATATATATATATATATATATATATATATATTTGTATCTTTCAAGATATTTTTATATATATATATATATATATATATATTATATATATATATATATATATATAATATATATATTATATATATATATAGTTATAAATATATCTCTATAATATATATATATATATATATATATATAATATATATATGTATATATATATTATATATATATATATATATATATATATATTAATATATTTCTTTCTTTCTTTCTTCATCTTCCTTTTAATTCCAAAGACTGGGAGTAAGGTGCGTGACAAGCATCGGAAAAGAAAAGCAGTAGAAGAATATGACAAAAGTCGAAAAGAAAGCCCAGCCTTACCGCCCCCTCTGGTACTATTAATTCAGTAAGAACTCGTCGCAGTCAGAAAATCCACCCTAGAGCTTCACGGGACCGCGACGGATCCTCACTATGGTAAATCCACCAATGATTTAATTGCACCAGCCACCTTCCTGCAATTCACAACGTTCCTACTACACTCTGCATCATCCGTTCCTTTTTCATCCAACATATATCCTAAATATTTAAACTCAGACACTTGTTCCAGCTGCTCACCATCTAAGACAACTTCATACCGAGGACTGTCCTCATTTACAACCATAACCTTACTCTTATCTACATTTACTTTCAAACCCCTCCTTTTACACACCCTGCCCAAATATATATATATATATATATATATATATATATATATATATATATATTATTATAAATATCTATAATATATTATATATATATATATATATATATATATATAATATATAAATTCAAAAATAGAATTTGACTTACTGAAAATCAGTGATCAATCTTTGGATATTCAAATCAGTAAAACACCCATAACAGGAATCATCATATAATCAGATTTAAAAAATAGCTGATTATATAAACATTTTAAATATTTAATAATTATTCTAAAGGAAATGTTTATTCCTATGGAATCACTTATTGGCAAATCCAATGTATGAAAATTTTTTGTTGTCGGTTATCTCCATATTTTTTTGATTAGAGGTTATTAAGATATCTAAGTGTCTAACTGGGTATTTAAATTGAAGGTTGTATACAGGACATATGATTGCAGGTTCCACATTGAACATGATTCAACCGAAAAAATAATTCATATTTTCTGATGTAGGAAAAATAATGTAGATTAGATCGTTGTCTTACAAAATAGCAAAAGAACAAGATTTTGCATGAAAATTATTGTCATTTTATCACTATTTTTAGGGGGAAATATTTTTAATCTTAAGAGTTCATAATGTTGATAGCTCAACAGTATTATTTGAGATTTTGATTGTGACCGATCTTATGTAATAATAAGAAATTTATCATCTATAGTGACCATGAGCCTCTGCAGTATCTCCACAACATATCTGCTATGGATAGTCACATAGAGCGCACGCATAAAGAACTTTACAACAATTTTGAGATATGACACATTTGTGGTTGTAGAAATGTACTTGCAGATGCTCTATCTCAATCTTACGTCCCTTCGGATGACGATAATCAAGTAATATCGGAATCATCTGGATAACATGGTGCTGCGCCTACAGGTTTTGACCAGATCCAAGTGCTGGCAGGGGAGACTCTCTTTTTTTAATATATGGCGATAATGCACATAAAAAATGTTATCTTAATTGTATTTCTGGCATCCATTATAATTTTTTACAATCAATTGATGCTGATTTATAATAAAGCAATACTTATCATCTCCTTAAAGATATCTCAATCAATACAGTAAAAATTAACAGTGGTTTATCCTTCAAACGCATATAATTCTTGTGATATTAATGTTCACCTAGAAGTTATTGAAAGCAAACAGGCTACAATAGTCTCCTTAAAAAATGATTAGGATTATTTTCCTTAAAGTTAATCCTGCTAAGTGGGCCAAATTTTTACAGACCTTTAAGTCCTTTAGAACAGCCCTATTTGTTCAGGATAATCCTTTGTATGGATATTCAGAGCAATAAATCACTGGTAAACATGTTGTTTCCAGCACAAGGTTTTGGAACCGATTATGGGTAATTCTGTGGAACTGATTCCAATAGTTTTATATGTTTGTGTGTAACACATCACATTTGGGAGATCTTATATCCCCCATATATGTTGAAATTTTCCAAATTTGTTACCAATATTTAACCTTTATTGAATATAGCCTTGTAATTTTTTATAAATCACAAAACAAAAGTAAAAATGTTTTAATCTGAACAATACAGGTTAATTGTTTCCTATAAAAAGTACAAAATGCCCATAACATTAAGTTCAATGCATACTAATTGCAGAAAAACTAAATGTGATAGGGCAAATCTGGGCATAGTTTCGTTTTCAGCACACCAAAATTAGTAGAAATTACCTTTCAAAGTGAATGATAGAAAAAAAAAATTAATTTTTGTTGTTGACCAGTGTAATAAGCTAAAGTATGTAGTCTCCTTTTAATAGTTTTGGTATCACAGCTTCACTGTATTACGGACATGTAGGCAGGAATAAATTAGTCAATCTCTTTTATGGGAGTTGTGGCATCCACGTGCCAGTCAGGTAATCTCTTGACATCTGCAGGTGTTGTCCTCATTGCTAGCGTAATAAAATGAAACAAAATGTTGTAAAACTAACCCTGTTAAAAATCTATGCCACTTATATATTTCACTTACTTGCTGTAGATCTTTTAAAACTTCCTCGTACTTCGAAAAATAACTCCTACTGTCTTGTTCATATTGGTCATTTTCTAAATTTATTTCCATTGTTCCATTACATAAAAAGCCAGCATAAATGTTGCCTGCCAATGCACATTTGAAATTGTGTGGTAATATTCCTCTTGTAAAGAAATACTGAAAAGCTTTGACAAAAGCTTTACCAATATTTCGTTCAAATTTTTAAGATGCATCAGATAGAATTTATGTATGTGAAAGTAACTTCATCTTCTAAAAATTTCAAATGTATCTGGAATATCATCTTATTTAAAACTGGGTACACTATCTAGATTTTTTTTGGGGTAAAAACTGAGGAAAATTTTTTTTTAAAATGTTTGCTACATCAGCTTTGCTCAACTTTAAATTTTCATTATCACCCAAAATGCTCAAATTGATTCCTTAATTTAGTACTTTTATTGCTGACATAATAGGAGGAGGAGGATGTGCCATATTACAGGCTCGTTAAAAAATTTAAAATAAAATTTTGCTGCTAATATAATACAAGAAAATGAAAAGAGAACCACCTGTTTCATATTCACACAGCTGACTTTCAATACGAGTCTATATCATCTAAATAATTAAAAACACTTCTTGCCAAATTGGGTTGAATGCATATTAGAAGAATTCAAATTCCCTCTGAATGATACTACTTAAAATATGGGCAAATCGCAAAAGTCTTGCTGTTTGTTTAACCTATATAGATATAGGTAGGTAATATAATATATACTATAATATATATATATATATATATAATATATATATATATATAAAATATATATATATATATATAATATATATATATAATATATATATAGTATATATATTATATAATATATATATATATAATATATATATATATATATATATATATATATATATATATTATATATATACCGTAAAATTGGGGAAAATCGGTCGATTTTCAGCTAAGCACAATTGCTAAGGTTTCTGTAAAAAAAATGGTTCATTTTTCCAAATTCAAGTAACATTAAATTAAAAGTATAAATATTGGAGACAATGTTCATTAGAAAATAATTTATTTAATTCAATAATAAATATTAAAAACAACCATCCCCCCCGACCCCCGTTTTTCAATCACCCCTCAAATTTTGGGGTCAGGGGCAATTGAGAACGCCAAACTTATAAATTTCAATTTTAAATAATCTTTACATTAAAAAATAAAGCTTATAAAATAATAAAGTATATGTATATTAAAGATATATTTATTTGCAAGTTTTAATTCCCCCCAAAAAATTTCATTTTATATCAAAAAATAAGTAAAAAAAAAAAAAAATGGTATACCATCTTTTAAGAAAGCTACAAAATAATAATAACACTAATAATAATAATAATAAATTATACATAATAATAATATTAATAATAATATAATAATAATTATACACTAATAATAATAATAAATTAAGTATAATAATAATAATAATAATAATAATAAAGTGTATTATTATTATTATTATTATTAATTATTATTATTATTATTATTATTATTATTATTATTATTATTATTATTATTATTATTATTTATTATATATTATAATAATAATAATAATAATAATAATAATAATAATAATAATAATAATAATAATAATAATAATAATAATGTATTTATTATTATTATTATTATTATTATTATTATTATTATTATGTATTATAATAATAATAATATAATTAATAAATAATAATAATAATAATAATAATAATAATAATAATAATAATAATAATAAAATAATAATTCTTGGTGATTGTGATCTTCCTATCTTTCTTTGGTAAAGGGTTGTTTTAGGAATTTTGTATATTTCTGCTGCCTTTCCATATGACATGCCTTGTTCAATTTCTATCAACGCTTTTGCAACATCCTCTTCAGAATAGGGTATCTTGTTTTCCGTCTTTCTTTTATAATGTCTCACCATCTTTCTTCCTATATATATAAAAAAAAAAATTAATAACATTAGTATTATGCTGTATATTTATATATGCATTGATACATTATAAATATATGTATAACTTCATATTTCAATATTTCTAAAGCTTTAATACATAAAAATCTAAAAAATAAATTTGAACAAGGTGTTCTCAATAGCCCCACAAAATTTTTTTAATCGTTCTCAATAGCCCCTTCCAAAAAAAAATTCTAAAAAATAATCATAAAATGTACCTACCTATGAAATTAAGGTTTTTGTTTATTCAAAAAGGTTCCAGAAATCATAGTTTAAAATTTCTTGGTCGTAACTTTTTTAGTTTTGCAGTTACACACCTTAGCGTTTTGTAAAAAAATTTCGAAAAAATGCAGGTTTTTTAAATTTGAAAAAAAAAAATTTTTTAGTAGCAAAATTTCAAAGATTTTCAAAAAAATTAATACATAATGAATTGTCCTATCTATTCAGTTAGGTTTCAATTTAATTTAAGCATAAATAATACATTTTTGGAGTGGCGTTCTCAATAGCCCCGTGTGTTCTCAATCACCCCATTCTACGGTATATAATTTATATATATATATATATATATATATATATATATATATATATATATATATATATATATATATATATATATATATATATATATATATATATATATATATATCATCCAACTCATTTCCCCAGATTTGGGGAGATAAGCGTAACATACACCAGAAACATAAAAGTAGTAGAACACGACTTAAAAGAAAGTCCTCCTTTATACCCATTAAGTGAGAACTTGTCAGTCAGAAAAATCAACCCTAGTTTAGGGTATCATGAGACTGGGACAGACCCTCACTATGGTATCTTATCAATGTGGGGTTCATCTCCTAGGTCAGGCCCAAAATTATAACCCTTCACAAAACCCTGCCATTCACTCCTATTATGCACCTTTCTTCTTGCATCTGCCAAACTCTCATAATTCCTCTCCTTCAGGCATTCCATTACTGACCCCAATCCACTTTTTCTTCGATTTCACTGCTGGTTGATTCCCAGCACACTCACCACTATACATCCACTTAACCAACCAACTACCATCCATCCTTTCCATAAGACCAAACCATCTCAATGTACTCTTGGCTATTCTCTCATTTACAATTTTCTTCACACCACAAACTCCCTAATGCGTTCATATGCCCCTAAGACTGTCCATCTGAACACACACTGTACCTTAGACATTTTCCTCATTTCTATTAATAGGTACTCTTAATTTGCGTTATTAGTATATATTTGTTATTCTTATAAATTAAAATTAAGAGATTCAATTCATTAAAAAAAATTTTGATTAAATAATTTTGGGGGTGAGGGTGGTATTTCAAAATCCCTAGTGATGGTCTTCAATATATATATATATATATATATATATATATATATATATATATATATATATATATATATTATTATAATATATAGTATATAATTTATTATATTATATTCTATATTTGTTATATATATATATATATATATATATATATATATATATATATATATATATATATATATATATATATATATTCAACTTGTATATGGATGGGATTATAAAAGAATTAGAAGTGGAGTGTTAGAATGATAGAGAATGGAAGAGAGGGAGGGTGGGTGCCCTACCTATTATATGTGGATGATTTGCTTTGTGTGGCGAATCTGAAAAGTTTGGAAGGATTGGTAGAGGGATTTGGCAGGGTGTGTAAAATGAGGGGTTTGAAAGTAAACATAGATAAGAGTAAGGTTATGGTTATAATTATATTGATGAGATGTCATAGTGAGGGTCCATCGCAGTCCTGTGAAGTTCTAGGGTGGATTATTCTGACTAAAGCGATTTCTCAATAAAGGGGGCAGTAAGGATGGGCTTTCTTTTCAACTTGCGTCATATTCTTCTACTACTTTTCTGTTTCCAGTGCATGTTACATACCTTACCCCCAGTCTTGGAGGGAGAAGGTGGGTGATGATATATATACATATATATATATATATATATATATATATATATATATATATATATATATATATATATATATATATATATATATATTATATATATATATATTATATATATATATATATATATATATATAATATATATATATATATATTATTAGGGTTATGACTTTTTGTTTATCTTTTTTAAAAATTTTTATATCTCCCTAATGTTGCATTGATGAACATTTTGCCTATAAATCACAGAATGACATGCATTTGTTCAGTTTGAAAAAAAATCTTCGCACCCAACTTACTGACATGGGGCAATTTTGGTCATTCTTATTTTCATTCAATTTTTAGTGTAACATTTTTGTATGTTCTTTAAAATATTTGCAATATTTACCCACTTTTTTTTATGGTTACGTTTTATAAGCTGTTTAAAATAGAATCTATAATGTATTCAGTAGATTCTGCTGGAAAGAAATGGACACAGAATTTAACAGGAACTACAAAACGTCACCCACCTATACCACAAGTGAAAAATCAGCTAAATGTGACCCTTTGCAAATTGCCATTGAAATGGGACATTGTTGGTAGATATTTGGGATTATATGACCAAGTGAAAGGTAGAGCTGACAGAATAACCATGATCTCTGAAGAATTGATGATGCTGTGGGAGAAACTGAGCTTCCCTCTTGTATCTAAGCAGCAAGTTACAGCTACGACTGACAAACTCATTAAAATGTTTGAAAAATATAGAGACCTAATGAAGTATTTGAAATAAGCCTCAGTAATGTCTTTGACATTACAAAACAGTGTGGGAATTGGCTTAGCAGTGAAGACAAAGAACTTTATAGAAAAAAAATCGAATCGGGAGGCAGAGCAGGATACACAACTGAGAAACCGGCTGCTATGTCAACAATCCATCCTTCAAAAAGAAAAAGAAGGTAATCAAAGTCATTAACAAGCAAAGTCGAGGTTGATGAATATGGAACTAACGACAGTAGTACTAGTACAAGTACAGAAGACGAAAACATCAGTCCATGTGACACTGATTTTGCAGAAGAACATGTATTGATGAAACGAACATACCAATCGACAACTGTTGCAGCGAAACTGGTTTCAAACTTTTTAACGACAATGAAAGCATCAAATGTTCTTAAAAATTTATCTCAAGACGGTATGGATGTGGCCACACCATCACAATCAGGCATTTGGAGTTGAGGGGTCAAGAATGCAGAAATAGTCAAGAAACGCATGAGAGAAATAATTGGTGAAGAGGAATTCTGCTTACATTTTGATGGAAAGAGAATTAATAATAAAGAATATCAGGCTGTGTGTCTCAAG
>JABUQX010006027.1:47500-67419 GCA_015478945.1 Trachelipus rathkii
TCTTTTAATGATATCATTATTAACAGTAACGAAGCATTATCTAGCATACATATATAGAGTATTATGTCATTGAGTGAATTTTATAAGCCAAGAGATTACGAATTATTTAATGAAAACAGTAATAAACTAGTATTACTATTTAAGGTATATATTTATTTTACGTATCTTATATTATAATATATATAAGGAGGTATGGTTATTAGATATATTATAATTATGAAGGATCTAGAAGATTTACTATACTAAGTACAATATATTTGAGAAATATCCTAGTTAATAACCTCTTGTCTAGTTTATATTTATTTTTTGTTGTTGTAATTAATATAATAATGCTTCGTTGTATTTCTTATCATAGAGCTATAGTTATTATCTAATATGGTTAAATTGATAGTTAGGATTTTCCAGAGAATAACATAACATAAAACGTATCATTCCTCATTAAGTGAATTATCAAATCACTCTTTGATATTACTCAGCTCATAATAACAATATATCCCATTACAAAAATATATTAAGTCCTTTCACCAGCACTATAGATACAGAATCATATTCAGAAAAAGCGTTATCCACATATTACCATTGTCAAAAATGGTGCAATTAAATACATACCATTATAGGTAGATAGCTAACGATCTGACATAGAAAAAAATATCAGCATAGCTCGATCTGTGAGAAAATGAATTTAGCATCATATTCTAGACTACTTAGATCACATATTATATAAATCATACGCAGAGAACTTCAAACCATAATAACCTATATTATAATTATATATATGCTAAATAACCATAATTCATCATAGAATACACTTATAACATTATATATAAACAGCGCTATACGTATGTAATAGCGTAAAAACTTAATTGAATTATCTTTTTGCATATAGAACTCTGATAACTACAACAAGCCAATACACATTATTTATATAAAATTAGATTTACAATATAATTTGATAATAAAATTGTAATAAATATAAAAAATCTTCCCAATGTATTTTCAACAATATTCTTAGAGAACACAATAACACTTAAACCTAGCCACTGGAACATAATATTCAAACATCGAATAGTCTAAAATTCACAGTCGCATTATAGACCTGAATGAAGGTCTTAATATGAAGACGAAAGCTTACGCTAAATTTGAGTATATCCATTACATTACTACTTAGTACTTATACGTATATAACTACTATAGGGTTTTCTATTGAATAAGTTTTCATTGAGAAAAGTGTTAACATTAATACCAAGGGTTTCATAAAAGAATATAAATAATATATAATATATCTATATATCTAAATAAATATTATTTGAATTTAATATATTATATAATCTATATTATAATATATATATATATATATATATAATTAATATATTAATATATATATTATAATTAATATAATAATATTAATTTAATTAATATATTATATTAATATATTTATTAATATTAATATATATTATATATATTATATATTATATATATATGATATATTATATTTATAATTAATGTCGATTAAGTTTAATTTTAATATTAGTCGTCCATACAATTAATTACGTAATAAATTAAATTATTAATAATTAATATATTAATATTATTATAAATTATAAATTATTTATAATAATATATATTAAATATATATAATATATAAATATTATTAATATAAATATATATATATTATATATAATATTATATATATATATTTAATTAATATATATTAATATATATATATACTACTAAAATACATATATCATAAATATATATATATAATACTATTAATATCACTATAATATATATATATATAGAATTTATTTTCTAATAATTAAATATGCATAATTACATTCAAACGATATAGGATTACGGCTGACATAAGTAAAAGATAATAAGAGAAGAGAAAGATTAAAATTATATATATAACGTAAATTTTATCACCTAAACTAGATATAGGTTATTTAAAACTATCTTAACATATATCCAGAAACCATGAAGACAGTCGTCTACTAGTATTTCTAAATTTCATCTGAGAAACTGTAAAAGTGAAAGTTGAGATAACGCAAAAGAAGATGAACAGACAGATATACACACTTACGCCAGAATAAAGTGGATCTCATAGTATTTATGGAACTTGTATCTTGAAACTGAGCAATAATATAAAAGTATATATTTAGAAGAATTCACGAAATATTTTAGAGATAAGCTCAAATATTAATATATATATAATATATATAATTATTAAAATAACTATTAAAATACATCGAGGAAATATAACGATTTTATTTAATAGAGAAAATTGAGACACATTATGACAAACCTATATGGGACCTTATTCCAAAATAAATTTGTTATATTCCAAGAGATATGACCGCGACTTTCTTGCTCATTAAACTACTCTTTGCTATTAAATAACTATTTAATGAATACACATAAATGATAAACTGGATGTACAAACATTTCATGAAATTGTGTATATATAAAGATATTATATTACAAAATGAATTATAAATGATGCTGTTCTTAATAAGCGATTAACCGTGTTATTCAACAGAAACATTTTAATAGGAAGCCTGGATTAAATGGTTTCATTATTGGCTGTAGCCATCTTTCGCACAATGCATATCAGCTTAGGACAGCCAAATCTCATTCTACTTAAGCTACAAACTGATAGACTTTGCAGATGCTCAAGACAGATGGTTCTCGGAAGAAAATCCACTGCAAAATAAAGGATATAGAGAGTTTTTGGGGAAGCTATCTCGTATAGAGAAAATAAGTTAATTGAGGATACACAAAGATCTATAGAGAAGAATTAAACAGAATCTAACTACTATTATATTTACTTTAGTCAGCAAGTATTTTTCTAAGGTGTCCTTAATGAATTAACATAAGTTGAATTTCATCGTTTAAAATTGCAGTGGCAGAATTCGTGTAAGAAGATTGGGCTCGATGTCTAATAAAGTGTTTAAGAACTTCTACTTTAGGCTAATAAGAAACAAGCAATTTTAAGATTGATTTTTCAATTACTTCTAATAAAGCATTTTAAATATATATAATATAGTCAAGCATTCGCATATACAATAAATGAATATCAATGTAACTTATGTGAGGTAACTAACGAAATGTAAGAGGAATAGTCTTTAAAGATATAGAAAAATTCCTTTTATTCTGTTATAATACCGGATATCGTCAGCACTAAGCTATATAATATTCACGTTGTTTACTAAGCAAAGTAGCACAACACTAGATGAATTATGAGTTCTTATTCTTATTTCAGTTATTTATACTAGAGAGATGAAAATACTAGAAAACAGGAATATTACAAATTACAAGAATCTTATTGAATCTTATTAACATAAGAGAGTAATCAATAAAACTTAATCTTACAAAAAAGTGATGTGTTATAAATATAATTTTTCAAAAGAGAATTAGAAATTGATGAACAATCACTCAAAAATAACACGGGGAAGAAGCTAACAGAATCGGAGCAATATATAAATGTAAAGTGCACTTAATAATGGTCAATAGCCTTTACAAAAAAAAAATAAAAAATACTGCATTATTTATTATATTTGCATAGATAATATATATTATTTATATATATTATTATATATGTATCTTATTATCCTCTAATTTTTGCCACCCCATTCAAATCACAACCAATCCCCAAGAATCATTAAACTATCATAAGACTCAAAATTCACACAAACAAATATAGAAAAAATTTACATAGAGAAATAGCCAACTCATAAACACATCTTACAGTATCTTAGACAACCTTTTTATTAATATCCAGATCAAAGTCACAGCACTAAACCTTCTTTTACTGTTACAAGAAAGCCCAGCTTCCAACCTAACATACATATCATATGGTACTCCACAGACTATACAAAAAACACCAAACAAGTCACACTATCTGCACTGTACTTAAGAGTTTTCAAAATATTTCTCTCTTCACATAATTTAATTACTAAACAAAGAATAGAATTTCTAAAAAAAAACTCATTCCAAAAAGCTTAAAATTCCCACCATATAAACTCACAAATAATATAGCTAAATGTAAAAAAGTTCAGAAAAAGCAAATTCTAGAGCGATATAACTAATACCAAACCACAATACCGCAAAAAACTACATACCATACCCAAACATAAACTACCATCACAAGCAAAAATTCATACTCACCACCATTACCAATCTTACAACTCGTTCTGTCAAATAATATAATATAAAACTGCACTAAGAACCACACCAATCCAAATAAACGACCCTAAATGTATATAGCAAATGAAAAAATCCCCTGCATAATTGTAACAAACAATATTTCGGTGAAACCATTGAAAGTTAACGCAAATGAAAAAAAAAAAATTACCTTCAAGCATAATTTCTTCCCCTATCTCACACATAATGAAAACTCTGCCTTAACACAACAAAGACTCAACAACAACCACCATATCAACAATTAATACTATGTCCATCATTCGTAATATTACATACACACACATAAATCAGAAAATCTGCAGAATCATTTTGTATATTACAATCTTCCAAATTTCAAACGCCGCCCTGGGGGATCAAACAGACGGATCTATTATACAGAAAAAATATCATGAGTTCATCATTTTTAGCCAAAAGTCATTTTGGATAACCAACTCTCAGAACTATAAAGAAACACACAAAGGAAACAGGTTTTCGCCTTGGTAATCTTAGTTACAAAGCTCGAAGAAGGTCGTGTAAACAATGACGAACAAAATAAGCCAATATTATAAGTTCTTAAAAATAACAAAATTCACAGTGTATTTTTAATAATAAATAGGAATCCCTAATACTAAGAGAAGAGTTTTTAATACATATCAAATATTACAAAAAAGTGATATTCAGCTTTCTAAAAATAGTATAAAATATATATATTATAATATATAATTATATACTAAATTATATATATTTATAATTATATATATAATTATGATATATACATATATTTTTATATATATATATTATAAGATATATATACTTAAATATATATATACCTATATATTATAGATATACTATATGATATATAGTTTATATATATATATAATATATATATATATATATATTATATCTTATATATATAGTGATTTTTAATTAATTTTAGCCCATAAACTTATTAACTTAGGTTTTAGCGTATCAATTTTTATCCCAATTTCCTCTTTTGTTTTAGTCCAGTTTTTGCCTTTTGTTTTTGTTTGTGTGTGTGCTGTGTGTGATGTGAAGATTGCGTATGGAGCGGAGACTTTCTATTGACTTCACCCAACATCGCGCGGCTTAAACACTCTAACTTTAGGCCTCTGCGGAAATATCACCTTTCTCTAACGTCTAACCCTAATACCATTTTGTTCTTGCTCTGAGACCAGATGGCTAAGAATTCATTCTCTAGCTCGGTTAATGTTTCCAACTATAACTTATTTCATAATTTCATAATTATATATTATAATATCTATATATATAAAATTATATATATATATGTATATATATATATATATATATATATACTAGATATATTATTAAAATTTATATAAATATGTTATTAGATATTAATATGACAATATATATATACTATATATATATTATTATATATATAGTATAAATATATATATATTAAAAATAATATATAATATATATAATAATATATATATATATATATAAATATATATACTATAATAATATCTAATAATATATATATATATATATAATATATATATAAAATACTATAATATATATAATATATATAGTATATAGTATATCCATTATTATATATATATATACATATATATATATATAATAATATCACATCAATTCTTATATATTATATAGAGAAATATAAAAAAATATATATAATATACTAATATATAATATATTAATATATATATACTAATATATATATAATATTATTATTATATCAATAAATAATATATGATATATATATATATTATGGTATATATATATATATAAATATACTAATAGTATATAGTTATATATGTAACTTATTACCTATATAAATATAATATATTCATTTATTATTTATATATATATTATATAATATAATATATATATATTAAATATATATATTATATTATATTATATATGAATAATATAATAATATAACTAATATATTTATAATAAATATAATAGTAATATATATAATATTATATATATATTATATATATATATATATATAAATAATATAATATATTAATATAATTATAATATACCTATATATATATATAAATAAATATATATATATATATCTTTTATATATATATAAATAATAATAATTATAGATATATAATATATATATTATATATATATATATTTATATGTTCCTTCATATAAATAATATAATTAGTTAATTATTATAATATTAATATATTTTATATTTATATATATAAGATTCATATAATATAATTATTATATTTATATATAATATGAAATATAAATATCTATGTACGCCCATAAATATATTAAGTATATTATATATATTATAATGTATATAGAATAAATCATATATATATAGTATATATATAAATATTACATGATAATTATATATATATTATATATATAATATTATTTTTATATATGTATATAGATATTAATATAAATATATATAATATATATTATATAATATATATATATATATATATATTATATTATTAGTATATATATATATTATTACTATTAGTTATTATTATTATTGGTAGGAGTATAAAGGCCATAAAGGCTTATAAATTGTCCCTTGCGTATCTTTCACCTAGATCCTCCACTCTTGACCCCTAGCTGTTGCGGCGCGATGTGGTGCTTTTATATCTATCTTTCTATAGGTAATCCTATTAAGTGTAAGAGAGCGGCAAGTGTCTCGAGGGAACTTATCCACTCGCAGTACGCACCACCTGTTACGACGCCCCAGCGAAAGTGACACAGGGGTGGCTGTGTCGGACATGAGTTTTGTGTTTGTATAGTAATCTCCAGACTTGTCACGTGCGCTAAGTGCTCTCCTCTCTTTCTGCCACCTCCTGTTCTGTGGAATTCTCTTTCCAAATCACTATTCTCGTGTTCCTACTCAAATTAATCGAACTTACTGTTAAAAAGCCTGTGTCTGTGCTCATTTCGCGTAATTTGCGTTAGATGAATATATTAAAGACGTTCGAAGCACCCCCCTCCCTTGAATAGCGGCTTCTGCCGTGAGCGGGCGGTGTCAAGTGTAGAAAGGAAAACAAAAAAGAAAAAAAACCAAGAAAGAGTAATGAATAATAAATACTAGATATATATTATATTATATATATTTATACATACGTATGATTAATTATATCTTATATTGCTCATTATAGATATATATATATATATTATATTATATATATATTAATGTAGTGATTAGTATTCCGTGGATGATAATAGAGTATATAAGTGCTGACCTTATATGGCTTCACTGCATTGCTCTTTATGCTCCTTAGAAGGTGATTTAACGTCACTAGACAGATTCCTTTGTGATGCTGAAGAAGCAAATGTGGTCATTTGAAGCTTTTCTGATATCGAAGGTATCATTGAACATTCTTCCTGGATTGTTTTTTGAAGCGGTTGCTAGCATTTGATGATGTTAAGCACTTTTTCGACCCAAACCTACGCCTGCAGCGGGACTATCTTGGGATTTTAAGGGACTCTCTTATTGCTGTAGTATCTATTGTTTCCCTTGATATCGTCTTACTTCCGAACAGCCATTCTATTTCCCATCTATTTATAATTGTTGGTTGATCTTGCTCAAAACAAGGAAGTACTAACTGGAATTCTTTGCGAAAATTTTCATTCAGCCAAGCGTACAGAAAAGGATTGTAACAAGTAGAAGACATTGCTACTACATGACTAATAAAGAAGCAAAGATTGTAATATGACCATTTTGAAGCGTTAATATAATGATCTCCAGTTAAATGAATGACGTTCATTGGTAGCCACGAAATTCCAAATATAGTGACCATAGATATCAACATTCTATTTGTCCTTCTCTTTCGATCCCGATCAATTTCATCTTTCTTTAAAGACTTTGAACCGGGCTTTGTTTTGGCTCTTTCGCTCATACGAATTGAAATTTTAACGTAACATATTAGAATTATTATAAAGGGAATTACGAACTGTATAACAGCAGTGAAAACGCTAAAAATCCTTCTAATGGTTTCAGATGGCCAAAATTCTTCACAATAAAAACTTTTCCTAAATTCTGCATGTTCTATGTAGAAAGCGTAAGGAAGGGTAGCGGTAAGGGAAAATATCCAAATACAAATGACAATCAAATAACAAACTTTTAACCTAAGTCTCGGACGAAATGGGTAGATAATGACGAAAAATCTATCGATTGCAATTGAGGTAAGTGTAAGTGTAGATACATAAACACTTACTCCTTGTGACCAAGACAGTAAATGGCATAAAACACTTCCAAAAACCCATTCTCCCATGAAAAAGTAGAGTGATAAGAGATGGGCGAGCATTTAATAATGTGTATATGGCTAAACATCATATATTATCAAAATGTAAAGATCATACGTCCACCTTTGATAAGTTTTAAATCATATGACTTCTCTTTCTACTTGTTTTGCATGTGTCTTAATATTAAAAACAACTATAACAATTACTAACAGTTTCCAAAAACTTCCCAAAAGATTATATTGTCACTACTATCAAGAATATAAAATATTGCTTATGCAATGGACGAATAATGCCATATATTCGTAACATTCCTGGTATTGTATTTATTCAAAGTAATATTAGCAATCTCACTAATATTTGATACATTTATTATTGTTTCATTATTAACACTTTGTTCAATTAAAGTCGCATTATAAAAAATATAAATGAACATATCAAAATCCTCAACTGTCACTAAATTACAATTCTTTTATTATTTAAGTTAAATAATATATCTATCAAAATTATCGAATATCACCTAATATAATTTTATAGAAATGAAAAGTGATTTTATACGTTAATCGCAATTACTTCAAATATTATAATGACCTGAATGTAATAAAGATAAATTTATATGAATTATACCGAGTCCATAATAAATTTATAAAACAACATTTCGTTTGATTAAGGCATAGGTGATTTTTACACATATACAACCGTGTATATTGTACAGAAATTGATTACCCATTAATTAAAAAAATTAATATTACATTAAATATAATTGTTTATAAACTTAATACGCAGTTCCTTACAATTATATACAATAGTCCGAAGTAGAAATCAAATGCATAGAAAATTAATTGATGGCTTAATCGAGTTACACATTCTGTGAATAAGAGAGTACGGAAGGAAGGCGATTTACTTTAGGAAAAGAACATACCAATGGATCATCAACCCATTCTCGATAATTCTTATAGCCGAACTGTAATGAAAAATATTTTTGTTACACCAGAAGAAAATATTATAAAAAGTTTGTTTTCGAACAACAAGGAATAAAATATTGATCATATATCTATTCATATATATATATACATATATAATATATCTGATCACCTATTATATCACTATATATATATACCTATATATATATATATCAATATAACATATATAACTATATATATATCATATATAATATGTAAATATATATTATATATATAACAGATATATTATTACTTATATAATACAGGTTTATATATATAATATATATATATAAATATATTATATTTAGTATAAAATATATAATATATATATAAACATATATCTATATGTTTTAGTTATGTAAAAATATAAATATATAATTATATGTGTATATAGCACGAAACGGTATATTATATTTAATATATATAACATTATTAATATAATATATATATAATATCTATCTAATTATTATAAATATAAAGGTTAGTTATATTATAACTCTATTACTATACATACAAATATAAAATATCATAACACATATATTATCATATACTCACATTATATCACATATCTAACAATATAGCAAATACATAATACATATATAAACTTTACATATATACATATACATACATAAGTAGGATATATATATATATTTATATTTATATTATAAAAAATAAGAGCATTATTACTATATAATATATATAAATAATATGTTATATCTATATATGTATATATATTATAATTTGTGTGTGTGTGGTGTTGTTGTGGGTGTTTGGTACTGGTAAGAATGAATTCTTTGTATTGTATTACTTTTGAATTGTTTCCAAACATTTAAATAATTAATTCAAATACATTGAAAGATAATAATATATATATATATATATATATATATTAAATATATAATATAATATGAAATAATAAATAAAATATATATAGTAATATATATAATAATAATATATATATTATAATATATATATATTATATTATTTATATGCAATATACATATATAATATATAATATAAAATATAATATATTTATAAATTATATAATATATAATATATATAGTATATTCATATATATATAATGTAATAATATATATAATTATAACTATGATATTTATAATGTACACCACATGTATATTTACTAATATAGCTACTATATCATTATATATATATTATAACTATTATATAATATTTACTATAATATGTTTATTATATAGTATATCTATAATATATATATATATATATATATATATAGTATCATATTAAGATCTATATATATAATATATATATAATATTATAATATATTTTTATTTATATATTATATATATTACTTATATGATATATAATTCACTATATATAAATAAATCTTATATATATATATTATAATATAATATATATATATAATTATATATATTTTATATATATATTATTAGTACTATATATATATATAATATATTATATAATATACTATTATATTAGTCATATATATATATACTATTATAATATATTTTAGGCTATGTTTGTACCCCGTGTAATGTATACGTAGTGAGCAGCTATGGTCTGGAATTAAGAGGTATAGATTCTAAATGTACAATATGCTTCAGATGGACGAAATCTTAGGGGCGTTTGTTAGGTGTAGAATAATTGACTAAATATGAGGAAGAACGTATTAGAGAGTTGATGTGGTGTGAAGAAAGGGGTAAATGAGAGAATAAATGTAACTACATTGAGAGGTTTGGTCATGTGGAAAGGTATGGGAGAGTTGGTTTGGTTATAGCGGAGTATAGTGATGAAGTGTGCTGTGGAATCCGAACTGGATGGGAGACCCGAACAAAAAGTGGATTGATTCAGGTAAAGGAATGCCCTGGAGGAGAGAAATGCGAATTTTGGCAGCGGCGAGAAGAAAGGTGCATGATGAGAGAATGGCTGGGTGTTGTAAGGGGGTATGGGTGATTCGCGCTTGTGGCCTTCACCCTGGGCCACACGGGATGAACCCTACATTGACGAGAATACTCATAGTGAGGCTCCGTCGTGGTCCTGTGAAGCTCTAGGGTGGATAGTTTATGACTTATATGCGAAGAATATTGAGATTCACATGAAAGGTTTAAAGGTGGGCGGTAAGTAGCTGCGGCTTTCTTTCGATTATGCATCATATTCTTCTACACTGACTTTATTCTGTTCCATGCATATTACAACACCTTGAACGCCCAGTCCCTGGGGAGAGAAGTGTGGGTTGTGATGTTGAGATGATTAATTATATATAAATATATATATATATATTATATATATATATATATAATTATATAATATATAGTAATTATATACTATATATTAATTAATATATATAATATATTAAGTATAGTAATATACATATATCAGTATATAAATATTTTAAAATAACAGTTTTTACAATTGAGACCGTTAATTTGTTCGAAGCTCTATATATAGATATATATAATATATATATAATATTATATTAATTTATTAATATAAATTATAAGTATTAATAATAATAATTATTAATTATAATATATTATATATAAATTAAATATAATATTATATTATTGATAGAGCAGAGAGAGAGAGAGAGATCAGAGAGAGTATCGAGAGGAGAGAGAGAGAGTAGAGAGGAGAGAGAGAAGAGTTTTTCGAAGTGATTAAGTCTGTAGAAATATTGAATAGGAAAAATATGTTTTATAACTTTTACCTGCCCACGGACAGCAAAGAGATGCTATGAGATACTATATAAATCTTGCACGAATTCTTAAATTAACTTGCACTGTTACGCATGAAATATAACGTATATTTTTGAAAACATATGCTAAGTGTTTCTTAATTTGCAGAGGCGAGGTGGGAAAAGGAATGATTTGGAATTCCAATCATAGAGATAGAGAGAGTAGAGAGAGAGACGAGGAGGAGAGAGAGAGAGAGAGAGAGAGAGAGAGTAGATGAAGTCTAATGGAATTCTTGTAAGAAATTAAAATTACAAGGTATTGACGAGAAAAGTGGGCGATAACAATATTTAAAAAGTCAATAATAATTTTGTATACGGGGAATATAGAAGAGAATTATGGAAATAGGAACATAGAAAATTATTTATAATCTCTAATAAAATATAATTTTCAACATTTTCAAAAGAAATAAATAATTGACAACTTCCAGTTAATGGAATATATGTAGCGTGAATATTCAAAATTAATGATGACGAATTAATTCTGTTAATTTGCGTCTCTGACGATGAATAAGCAATATATATGCAAGCAGATTTATTTTGGCCAAGTTTAAATGGTTTCAATTTAAAAAGGAAATAAAATGGTTATGTTCGCATGCCTCTGGTTGCTATGGCAACGCAATAATATATATAATATTATATATATATAAATATATTATAGTATTAAATATCATGAGGTGGGTAATATATACATTATTAAATATAATAATAATATAAATACCTATATAAGTATATATATAGTTATAATAAATTATATAATATATATATATATATAATAGCTATAGCTAAATAATATAATTTTTGAGTGGCTGCGCCTCTGTGTGCGCGAAAGCAGATTTACCTGATCAAAACTGCTTAAAGAAACTTCAAAGATCATCACTAATTTTGCATAGATGGAAGGACAAGGTACATCCCCCAAACTTCTAATTTTCATTAAAATATAATTCACAAAAGTAACTGTATTCACACAGTAAAATCTATAATCCTAACTTCAAGTTAAATAAACCTAACTAAATATTCACATCTAAGTAATATGTACAATAAGTAAGGACAAAGACACCATCGTTGTTTCACATACGAAAAAGTGAGGCATATCACATCGTTAGTACTTCAATGGGCGGTGAGAGGGCACTTGTCATCATCACGAAAGGAAAAGGAATCATCAACATTAGCGCAGGAGGCGAATATCATCATTGGCGATGCAATAAGCAGCAACATCATTCATTAAAGGGGCATATACCGTCACTAAAAATCCTACTTCTTAAACAGCAGGACATAAATTTAAGCATGTTTACTAAAATAAAATTATCTTCCCACGAGAAATTTGTACATAAAGTTAGTTATAACAACTCTATAATTTCTCACTCCTTGGATACACAAAAATAACAAATTAATGTTCAAAACTTTAGTCGTAAGTACGCCTAAAACAAGATTTAGCTTGGACACAAATAATCACTTACTTAACAATAATTTAAAAGTACTGGACAATATGTAATAGGAAACGCTTACAATGTAATTGTTTCGTTCAGGCACGAGTTCGAACACTATTCATATTATTATTTGTTTAAAACCTTATATTCAATCACACTTGACTCCGTAACACCAAATTTTTATTGTGAGGAAGTTGCGATTGTTACATAGGTCGTAACCAAAGCAAATCAACTCATCTCTCTTATGTAGACGTAACTCCCATCTGACCGTAGCGTTAACGATGAGGAAACAACATCGTTTAATTTCGCTTTCCAAACCCAATTTAGTAAAGTTTCAACAGCAGATACCTGGTAATCTCGGTCTGATTTATTACTATGCCAACAATCTTCTAGAATAATGAGTACTAGCCATCACCTGACATTTTTTCCCGAAAATGCATACATAATTTTTTATTCATCAACTTCTTTCACACACAAAACACAAAAAATAAACTTATCGTAAATAACACAAACTAATGGCTCTCTACTACGTTTCTGTGGGACTTCTTTCCACTCTTTCTTGAATGACTCTCTCACTTTAATTTCTTCTTTTGGCTCAATCTAATCATCACAGTCTCTTCTTTAACCAACCCTCTATAGGGTCCTTCTGTGCGAAAGTCTCACGAACAGTCTAACCTCTTTATTAAACTTTTTACGTAACTGACCTATCCTTTTCTATTACAGCTGGTTGTCTTGCTACTCGACATAACAATGTATTAATATTATTATATATATATATATATATATATATATATATATATATATATATAATTATTAGTATCATATTCTTAAATATATAATATTATATATATTTATATTATACTTGTATATTACATATTGTATATATACAACATATATTATATATATATATATATACATTTATATATATATATATATATATACTATATATACGGTACTATATATTTACTTATTATATATATATTCAGATATAAATATAGGATAATCTTTTAGAAGCCCATAGCAATGAATATTGAAGGGAAATTTAAACAAGAGAATATAATAAATAATCCCTTTAGTTTTTTGGATTTATTTATCCTAGATACTCACACGGAAACACACAGTTTAAATGTTGTTTTTGAAGAAACCAAAAGGCATGTATTCTATATATTAATATATAATTATTATAGTAATAAGTTATTATATATATTAAATTATGAATTAAAATTATCTTATTTATATATATATATAATATATATTTAATATAATATTATATAATATAATTATATATATATATATAATATAAGGTATAATATATATATAATTTAAATTAATAATAATATATATTAATATTTATATATATTATAATCATATATATATATATATATTAATATTAAATTATATATCATATATATATTATATATATATATATATATTTAATGATATATATATAATACTATATATACACTATATATTATTTTATTTTGTGATTAATAACAGATATTCAGAGAATAGTCTTGCAAACGTTATCTTGAACCGCATCACCAATGCGAAATAATTAGAGCGAACCACTTTCAAGATCCATATCTATGTTGGCTAAACTTAGCTGTAATTTATATTCTAATTTGGGAGATAAAAGATGGCCTTCAAAACGCAAACGCATTCCCCCCCGTCGTCCACTGCTATAGGCCGATCAAGCTCGCCGCAACTTTCCCTCTTATTGCTATTATCCTCTCTGGGGTACCTTTTAGATTAAACAAAATTCATAATATATATTTCTTTTTAAGTAAGAATATTTAATTTGCGTTCTTTATTTTATCAACAGCAATCTTTTCTGTTATGAATTTTCAATTTCTTTAGACATTTTAGATACAAATTTCGTCATATTGAAGACATGAAGAGATGGGCGATCTATGGGAGGGGAGATTTTTGCACTTATGAGCATATTCTACAATAGGTAATTATTATTAGTTTTTTACGCAACAATATATTTGACATATTCTCACCCTAACTTCTCACTGTATAGTTCTTTAATACTGAATACTTTATAGAATTTTAGATTAAACATATTCATGTTTCTTTAACTTGCGGTAAATAGCTGCTAATCTTTACGCTACGAGTTACGCTTTCAAATAGTATTAGCCTTTTAAGCTAGGCCACGGTATGGTCTCTTATGACCAAAATTAATAGTGCAATAAATAAAAATAAACAATTTTAAATCGCATAATTTTTAAAATTCGATGTGGGTGTTAAAACAGAATGGGAAAGGAAGTCTTTTTGTACAAATTATTAAAATAATAATGTCATATAGAAGGGAATAAAATGTAATATCCTCTAAAATAATAAATTCGGATTAAAATTCCCCAAAGCTTTTTTTTACGGAGTAAGATCAAATGGAAATAGCCATATATATATATATATATATATATGATATATATATATAAAATATATAAATAATAAATAATATATTTAGGTATATAATATATTATATAATATAAATAATATATATTATATAAGTAAATATATATTAATAAATTAAGTATCATATGATTTAATAATTATAATAATTATATTATGGGTCCCTATTTATCTGTTTTAACGACTTCGCAGTTTTGATTTTTTTTGTTATTTTTAATATATTGCTATGCTATTAAGATTAATATATCAAAAATGAATATCAAGTGGTAACGGAATAGAAATCTCAATGAAAGTTTGAACTATATTTTATTAAAAATTTTAAAAAAAAATCACATTTATGTTATATTAATGTTTTTAAAAATTGAATATCTCGAAAAGACGAACACTTCAGATAAGACCTAATGTATACATATGTGTAGATTCAGCGTTATAATAGCATATACAAAAATGTAAAAAACCAAAAAAAAAAAAAAAAAATCAATAAATGAATATATCGAAAAGTACTAACACTTAAACAGAAAAAACATTACATATTTGGAATCAGCGTATATAACTGATTATTATAGAATATATAAAATAAACAAAACAATAAAATAACAAAGAGGCTCGGAGCTGGACGTAGGACAGAGGGGGGATGTTTTCCATATACTCCCGAGGCGAGAGGTCCAGGAACCCCCCTCAAATCCCAATATCCCAAAGAGCGGGGAATTCCGGAGACCTCATTTCCCCAGGAGGGGGGAAATAGATCCTAGCTCCACTGTTTATCGTTCCCTGAAGGTCCGAGAGAGACGCCCGACTATTCTACATTAATCTTTGCGGTTTATATCCCTTGGGTAATTCCTTTTAGTTTAAAAAAAAAACTTTAAAAACTCGCCAACAACCGGTAAAACGTAAAAGCTCCTATATATTTTTGAATCATGTCCGTTACCATTAAAATTCATTTGCTTCTTAATATTTTATAAAACTATGAAATATATTTTATAAAAAAAAAACAAGTAAAATTAAAAACTGACCGAAGCGTAAAACAGAAAAGGTTCTATATATATATATACATTAGTTAATATATACTATATATTAAATTAATTTATAATTATTTGTTATATATATATTGAGTAATATTATAATATTTAATAATTCTTATATATTATAATATTATATATAGTATTATTTATTATATATATAATTAATATATATATATATATATTAATATAAATTAATATTATATAATATAATATAGAATTTATTTTCTTTTGTGCACGAGAATATATAACTTGTGATAAACTAATCCACAAGGAAATTGAATTAAAGTGAAGTTACCAAGCACTTCCTGTTATTTTCAGAACAACATTCATCATATGGTTAAACGAACATAATAATTAGAACATGTTAATAAGTTTTGTAAAATACACGAAAATACTTTGTAACTTTTTTTTTTTTATTTTACCTTGTGATTGTCGTATTCAATATATAATATATTATATTAATATAATTTATATATATATATTATAATTATATTATATATATTTTAATATTATATTATAATATATATATTATTTAATATTATATCTATAGTATATATATAATTAATTTATATATATAATTATATTATATATATATATATTATTATAATTATATATGATAATATATTATATTATATATTAATAATTATATTATTTATATATATATTATAGATTATATATTATTATAATAATATATATATATTATATATTAATATATATATAACATACACAGATTATTTATGCTTTAGATGTACAAAATGAATTTGAATACACGTGAGAAATTTGCGTCTTACAAATGATATTTCTCTCAATTGATGTAATTGTTGCCCTCATAAATGACATCCTTTTTTTAATGAAAATTAAAGGTTGAATCGTGGCGTGAAAAAAGGCAAGTTTTCTGTACAGTTTTCCTAAAGAGCATACATGTTAGAGCTCCTGTGTATCATTTTCGAAAGTAAATCTGATTATATTTAAGACCCCTCCTCTACCTCTGAGCTCATAACTACGAAAGAAACTGAACTACTGTGCACCTCGAGTGTGTGAGTGCTATTTCGAGGTTTTTAGCTTAAACCAGGGCATGTATGTTCATAGAGTGTATTTGTCATCATAGAAGGACGGCTTTCCGTCTTAAACCTACTAATATATATATATATATATATATATATATTAATTATATATGTATAATATATATATATATATATAGTATTATATACTATAATATATATTATCTTTAATATATATTATATTATTATAAGATTTAATTTATAATAATTAATTATATATATAATAATATTTTAGAGTATATATAATATTAATTTATATTATATTATCTAACGATTTATCTAGTATTAAAAGAACAAAAGCAAAAGACGAGTAAAAAGGGAAAGGAATTATCGTAGGAACAATTAGTTTATCAAGAGATCAGAAGATTCCTAATGGAGAATAAGGTGCATTGTATTTACGAAGAGTAATATGAAATAAATATTAATATTAGGTGTTAGCCGATCAACCCGAATTTTGCGACACCGCACCGCAACCAGGGTAAGAGCATCACGTTATCCGCACGCACCGTCAACCGCACACAGAGAGCCACAACCGCACCGCACCGCCGGCAACCAATAGTCATTTCTGTCGCAGATCGAGACGATACACGTTATTGTTTCAATGCGCACATTGGGCTTATCACACCTCGACCCGCCCCGCACCGCCGGTACACTGGATTTTTGTTGTACCGCAGACCGCACCGACACCGCAACTGGCAAAAACCTGCACCGCAACCGCAACCAGGCACTGCAGCCGCATACGCACCGCACCTGTTGCTTCGTACGCAACCTAATTTAAGTATAATGGTGAGAAAAGTTAGATCTTGAAGAAGAGATAAATCAATGAAATATATCTATCTCTGTTTCATTACATAAAATGAAAAAATTTAGTAAGCTGAATTAACTATAGTAATAGCCATTCTCATAGGCTTCTCAAATCGATGCTAATATTAATTAGAAATGAAGTCTCGGAATAAACGATATAATTACAAGTAGTTAAACAAAAAAGATTTAAATTACAGCATCAGGTATCTTAAATTGTATTCTGGTGCTCTACACTTGAATTGTTTTTGTTCCTCCCTAATCGTGAGAGCATTAAAATCTTTTATCTATTTTAAGAGAGAGAGAGAGAGAGAGAGAGAGAGAGAGAATGAGAGAGAGAGAGAGAGAGAGAGAGAGTGTAGAGATAGAGAGAGAGAGAGAGATGTCACTAAAAATGAGAAACTATTCGAAAATAAGCAAAATGGAGTTTATATTGTGGAAAGGATGATGTGTTTGTATTATAAATAGGATTGACAAAGCTCCTGAAGAAGATTACAGATAAGAGTAAGTATCAAAATGATACCTTAATATTTTTAGTTAGTAATTTAGAGAATATAAACTGAGTGGGTGAGAGAAATAAATGCAATCCATTAAAACTCGAACGTTCAGAAGATTTCCTAATTAGAAAAGAAAAAAAAACGAAGATAGATATAATATTAATATATAATATATATATATTATATAATAATATATATATTATATATATATTATATTATATATATATACATATATATATATAATAAAGTATATATATATATTATAATATTATTATATATATAATTGATAATATGATATATATTATTATTAAATAAAGGGAGAATTAATACCTAAAATATACATATATATAATATATATATATAATTATATATATCTTATAAATATAATATTATATATATATACTATATATATATATTATAGTATATATATAGCTATAATATATATATATATTATATATATATAATATATATATATATATATATATATATATATTATATATATATATATATATCCTCTATATATATACTATATATATATAGAGTATTATTAGTATATATTAAAGTGAA